>PVJH01018338.1:0-37980 GCA_004026705.1 Nesogale talazaci | reverse complement strand
TATGGTTGTCAAAAGGAGTGAGTCCCCAGCAGAGAGGGGAAAGGAGGTCGGTGGGGGTGCAGGATGTTCCAGAGAGGACCCCCTGCTGAGACCTGGAGCCAAAATAGCCTCCGCAAAAGATGCCTTGTTGTTTATCTGGGGGCGGGTGGGGGACGCACGCTCCGGGGTCCCCTCACTGTGGAGGGACCGTTGTCAGCCCCCAAGCTAGAGCAGGCCTTGGCTTGGGTCCGGAAACAGCCCTGGCCTCCGGTTGCTCTGTGACAGCAAAGGCTGGGAGCTGAACAACCCCACCCCAACCCCTCCCCAGCTAGAGGCCTGGCACTCCCCCTCTTGGCCATGCAGTGCTGGGGAGAGTAAGTTGGGGGTTCCCCCGGGTGGTCTTGGGTCGGCTTTCCCCACTTCAGCATGAGGGAGGCTCAGGGTCTCCTGGGTCCCTTTCGCCGGTTTCTCAGCACAATCGGTAGCACTCTCCACCGCCTGGCCGAATGGGGTCCTCTGGGTACCTCCTGCGGTCCTGGCCCGTACTCCCATCCTCCCCTCTCCCCCCTGCCCCCTGCCGCCCGCCTGCATCCTTTTCTCTCCCACTCCAATTCTGCGGACCTGGCACCCTCCCGTTCAGCTTGGGTCCACCTTCAGGGTGGCTCTGCCCCGTAGTCGCCTTCTGTTTCCCTTTCATTCCCACACTTTCCCTTCCTCCGACATCCCGTCCTTCTGGGTCTAGCTCAGGCAAAGGCTCTTCAGATCTTTTATTTTGTGTGCGCGGGGACTCCTGGGCTGTCCCTGCTGTCTTCCTGTCTGTCAGTTCTGGGTCTGTCAGGCCAGAGAGGAGGGGGATTGGACATGGTGATGACAGAACTGGGTGAGGACATTGCGGGAAGAGACACCACAGGAATGTGCGGGGTTTTCAGAGGGTTTTACAATGGGGGCCAGGAGGGCTTTCTCCCTCTCCCCAGTCTGGGCCCTGGCTCTTTGACTTTGTCCCTCTGCCCTGCTTCGGTAACTTTCTCTCCCCATCTCGGGTCTTGTCTCACAAGTCTCCCAGATGCTGGGTCTCCCTCAGTTTCTCTCACTCACTCTCCCTTTCTCTCTCGTCTCTTTTTCTGGGGCACTCAAGCCTTTGTTGTCATGCAACCTGTCTGTGGTTGGCAGTGGAGCCCCTGGGGGCTGCTGCTGTGCCTGCTGTGCAGCTTGTGCCTGGGGTCTCCGTCCCTGCCCACTGGCCCGGAGAAGAAGAACGGAAGCCAGGGGCTGCGGTTCCGGCTGGCCGGCTTCCCCAGGAAGCCCTATGAGGGCCGCGTGGAGATACAGCGTGCTGGCGAATGGGGCACCATCTGTGACGATGACTTCACACTGCAGGCTGCCCATGTTCTCTGCCGGGAACTGGGCTTCACAGAGGCCACAGGCTGGACCCACAGTGCCAAATACGGCCCTGGAACAGGTAAGGGGTCCACCTTCAGGGGTGCTCCAGGAAGAGCCTGAATGAGGCTTCCCTCCAGGAAGGAGCGCGGCAGGCTGGCCTGACCATAGAATGCAGGACACCAAGACTAAGAATATCCCAGCCAACAGAGTCACCCTGCTCCCCAGGTTCTCTGAGGGCCCGAGGCCCCATAGATAAAAATGACTGACGCTCTATAGGTAAAGTGACCAGATTTTAAGCAGAACACCATTGGCCGAGGGGGAGAGAGGGTTTCTTGATTAAAAATTCGGTCTATATGGAGCAACAAAAATGTTCATAGAACGCAAAGATAGTACTGTAATATATTTATTTAATTTTTTATTATTATTAATGATTTTATTGGGGGCTCTTACAGCTTTTGGGGGAAATCACTGCCCTCTGGTGGGAGTGGGACGCCCAGCCTTGCTCCTGGAGAGCTGCTGCTGGATTTAAACAGGCAACCCAGGGGGCCGCAGTCCTGAACTCAACCACTACGCCACCGGGGCTTAGCCCCTATTTATTTAATTTTAAAATGCCATAGGATGTGGGACAATTTGTTAAAAAGCGGAACGTCTGGTCACCTTCTCTATAGGGTTTTTCCTTCTGCACCAGTAGGATGCTACAAAGCCATGCACAAAGAGAGTTAAAGCCCAGCTCGCCCCGTGAGAGGCTAGGAGCAGGTAAATGGGGTCCAGATGTCCTAGCGGCAGAAGGGTTCCCACATAGAGCAGCTGACAAAATCAAATTACAAGCCGGAACTGAATCAAGCTAAGTATGCTGCTGAGGAAAAGTTGGGGGGGGGGAGGGGGGAGAGAATTAAGAACAATTCTGACAGAAGTCTAGAAGTGCTTTCAGACAGATGTGCTCAGACAGAAGTTGATACCATCTGAAGATGTCCCCCTCCCCCCCACTGCCCGCTGTCCCCCACTCCTCATAGAAGTGTCTGGTCATAGCCCATCTTAAAGAGATACGACTAGAAAATGGAAATACTTCAGAGGAGAGCTACGCGATGTCAGGGAAATACGTGGAGAAACCAGAGGTGTCTGATCTGTGGGAAAGGGGAGGGTTGCTTAGAAGTGACTTGGTGGTTGGTCGGGGAGGCCGTGTAACTGTGTGCTTGTTCTGGATGGCCTCAGAAGCCTGACTCAGACCTTTCAGGGGAAAGTCAGAGAGAGTCACAAGTACTTTCTGGTGGTGACCAGGGCCAACTGCAGGTAAGAGGCCAGCAGACACTGGGGAAACCCCGTCATGTCATGCAGGAAGGGTCCCTGCACATTGGCAGAAGACCTCTGTGGTTCTGGGAAGAGGCCAATGACCTTCAAGCTGCTTCAGACAGAAAGACAACATGGCAGCCCAGGCAGGGCAGCTCTGTGGGGACCTGTGTGGCTGAGACTGCTTTCCAAGTCTGGCCAGTGGCTCAGATCCAAGATCGCCACAGTTGTGTGGCTAAAGCCCCATTTCTTGATATCAACTGTGTTAGTCTGGGTAGACTAGAGAAACAATTCGTAGACACACAGATGGATATAAGGGAAAGGTTTATATACAAGAGGAATGGGACATTAAGAAAACATCCCAACCCAGTCCAGTTCAAAGTCATAAGTCCGATATTAGCCCATATGCCCAATATCGGTCTATAAAGTCTCCTTCCGACTCATGAAGTCACAGGCCAGTGGGTGCAGAATCCCAGCGATGGCAGGGGTCTCCCTAGAGCTCCTTGCTTCCAGAGCTCAGGGTCCATCAACAGCATCCAGTGGTGGTAAAAACAACTCAGCTCTGGCAGGACTCTCTATGTGGCTTCACCAGCTTCAGAGGTCTGGTTCCATCATGGTAAAGCCGTGTGGCTTCTCCTCCGGCTCCTCCGGCTCCTGGGACGCTGCCATCTTGTCTGGTCCGTAGTTCATTGTCTCTGAGACGAACTCCCAACCACTGGGGAAGATAGCTTCTCATCTCCATGAGGGAAATACCATGAGATTTCCCAGAAGTCTCAGGAGAAAGCCATGCCCACATAGAGGCCTCATTGGCTACTCAATGGCTATCTCCAGATTAACAGGCTAGACCCCACCCCTACATCTCAATCATGAAATTAACATAAGCACATGACTGCCACATCAACCTGGGGCGTTATCTTCCTGGCTGGATTGTTCCAAGATGATCAGGTGGGTACGGAGCCTGCCAAATGCCTGGTCCGCACCGGGTCCTTGATCACATGTAGCAACTACCCAAGAATCAGAACGGGTCAGAGCAGCCATGTGGACGCTTGCTTTTGAAGATACATGGACAGCAGTCATGCCAACCCTCCATCAACCCAATGCCCCCTGTCACTCCTGACCCCTTCTCGGCTCCTTCTCCCACCAGAAAAGCTCATTATGGCCTGATGTAACGCCCCAAACACACACTCCCAAAGTCCCTCCACCCACGCTTCCTACCTCTTCAACCCTCTCCCCATTTCTCTCCGCCTCCAAAGGGCGCATCTGGCTGGACAACCTCAGCTGCCGTGGGACCGAGCAGAGCGTGACGGAATGCGCCTCGCGGGGCTGGGGGAGCAGCGACTGCACCCACGATGAGGATGCGGGCGTCATCTGCAAAGACCAGCGCCTGCCCGGCTTCTCCGACTCCAACGTCATTGAGGTCTGCGGGTCACAGGCACACAGACACAGGCCGCCCTGGAGGGGAGGGGGCGGCGGCTGGAAGAGAAGACTTTGGACATCCCCCAGGGGGTCCTTTGGGTTGATGGGAGGCTGGGAAGAGGTCCCACAGGATGCTCCAAGGGCCAAGTGTAACACTCGCTTTCAAGAGACTGAATCTCTCAGGAACGTGTCTGGCTTCAATCCTGGTCACCCCAGAGCCTTCTGGTCTTCCAATGGCCTCTGAGGGATGTCCCAAGTCACTTGCTTCTCTTCCTTCGAGGCCTCCTGGGAGCCCCACCCCTCTGTGAAGGTGGCCCTGGCACCCCCCGGAGTTACACCCCCACTCCGACTCACCCCAGCCCAGCCCGGCAGCGGCGGTGTTCACCGGCACGTTAGGCCGCTAGTCACAAAATCCACAGTTGGAGGCCACCGGTTGCCCCATGGGAGAGAAAGGAGGTGGGCAGTGGGCTTCTGTCCTGTAGGGTGGCGGTGGGTGGGCATCAGTCCTCTCGCTGGCGATGAGTGCGAGCAGAATTAACCAAAAACCAACCAACCAACCAAAACACCGCACTGCCAGCGAGTCGGTGCCCACACAGTGCTTCTACAGGACAGGTAGAACCTCCCCTGTGAGTTTCCAAGACTGTCTTTCTCTCAAAATCAGTCTGCCGGGGGCTCGGACAGCTCTAATCACAAGCCATCCAGCCATCCACTGTGTCAAGCACATTTGTACATTTCTTGCCACCATCCTTTTCAAAACATTGTCATTCTACTTGAGCCCTCGGTATCAGCTCCTTATTTTTTCCCTCCCTCCCTCATGAACCCTTGATAATTTATAAATTATTATTTTTTTCACATCTTACACCTACCAATGTCTCCCTGCACTCACTTTTCTGCTGTCTGTCCTCCTGGAAGGGAGCTATACAGAGATCATTGTGATCGGTTCCCCTCTCTCCCCCGACCTTCCCTCTCCCCTCCTGGTATCACTGCTCTCCCTATTGGTCCTGAGGGGTCATCTGTCCTGGATTCCCTGTGTTTCCAGCTCTGAGCTGTACCCGTGCACATGTTCTGATCTCGCCAGATTTATAAGGTAGAATCGGGGTCATGATAGTGGGGCTTTGGAGGGGAGCATTAAAGAACTAGAAGAGTGTTGTCTGTTTCATCGGTGCTACACTGCCCCTGACTGGCTCATCGCCTCCCTGAGACCCTTCTGTAAGGGGATGTCCAGTTGCCCACAGATGGGCTTTGGGTCTCTGCTCCACACTCCCCCTCATTCACAGGGTCATTTTCTTTATTCTGAGTCTTTGATGCCCGATACCTGATCCCATCAACACCTGAGATCACACAGGCCGGTGTGCTTCTTCCACGTGGGCTTGGTCGCTTTCAGCTACCCTCATCTTCCTCCCACAAAGCGGCTGGTGCTTTCAAACTGCTGACCTGTGGTTAACAGCTGGGGCATAACTACTAGCTTCCAGCCTTAAGGGGATCTGAAAAGGGGGTCCCTCCTGGCTCAGTTCCTTCCAAACTCTGCCATGGCTTAGAGCACGGCGTGCTTCTCCTTGCCCCAGACGGGGTTGGCGGAGAGTTGGCACAGACCCATCACACCAGCCCTGAGTTCCCTAAGACCCTGCTGTGGTCTCCTGCCAGGTAGAGCACCAGCTGCAGGTGGAGGAGGTGCGGCTCCGACCCGTTGTTGGGCGGGGCCGGCGACCCCTGCCCGTGACGGAGGGCCTGGTGGAAGTTCGGCTCCCGGAAGGCTGGGCTCAAGTGTGTGACAAAGGCTGGAGCGCCCACAACAGCCACGTGGTCTGCGGGATGCTGGGCTTCCCAAGCACGAAGAGAGTCAACGCGGCCTTTTACAGGTGAGGGGCTCGGGCGCTGGGTGAAGCAACAGGGGGTGGTCTTTCAGCGATGCGTGCCTGGGGGACGCAGCAGGCCCCGGGACGCTGCCAGCAAGGTCAGCACGAGTCGCTATGATGGCAGTGAGTTTGGGTTTGGGGGTTTGACTGAGGAATTCTGAGAAGAGACCTTGGAGGGAGAGGGTTCTGGGCATCCGGGGGTCGGGAATCGTGAGAGAATGTGGGAACTGTACGGCTGGAGAGTGAGGGACTCTTGTGGCCCATGAAAAGCTCCCCAAGGGGACAGTGACGTTCCTGCCCTCACGAGCCACCTGCTCGTCTTCTGGGCCCGCCCTCACACCCTAGATCCATCACTCATCAGCGGCAGCAGCTTGAGAGGCCATGCCCCAGGACAGGCAGGGGTGGACACGCTAGGAGGCCAAAGTGGCCCCGGGAGTGGCCCCATACGGCCCTGCGTGTGGTCATGGTCACAGCTTGGCCAAAGCTCTTCCAAAGTGGCGCCTGCCATGCCCATCCCAGGGCTGGCAGCCAGGGCCCTGAGAGGAATATCGGGTTGGTCTGGGTGCCCCCCAGAGCCAGCACCAGAGCCGCCGCCAGTGCTGGAGAGGAGAGGGTGGGCCTGCCCACAGCCCAGCCCAGGCCCCAGGGTGTGAGTCCCAGCAGGCCCCTGTCAGTTTCTTCCGGCCCTCACCGCCTGGGCCCCTGCTACGCCTCACCGTGCAGGCTGGTGCTGTGCACCCCACATCTTGCTCTCCTGGGTGTCTCCTGGGTGCTCGCAGGCCCCCAGGGGGCCTTTGAGAGGCATGCAGATATTCGGAAATCTTCACTCTGCCTCTCAGTTTTCATTCTGCATGCTCACGATGCTTCTCTTCCTCCGCTCCTTGCTAAGGAGACCTGTGCCATAGGACAGACTGTGATCTCACTCCGCCAGCTGTGGCCCGATTAGGACAGATGCTGTTGCTGTTGCTGGTGTTGTTTAGTGTCACCCAGTGGGGTCCGACTCACAGCCACCCTGGGTGCAACAGAGTGGAGCACCACCCGGTCCTGGCCGTGCTCACCCTTGTTCTTAGGTCTGAGCCCGCGGGCACAGCCACCTCATCAAGGGCCTTCCTCTTTTTCGCTGCCCCTTGGCTTTCGCAGCGAGCCTGACGGCCTTCTGCAGGGACGGGCGTCTCCTGACAACATGCCCAAGCAGGTGCGACACGGTCTCGCCATCGTGGCTTCCCAAGAGCCTCCTGGCCGGACTCGCTCCAAGGCAGACTGGTCTGTCCTTTTGGCAGCCCGGGTGCGGTCACGAGCCTTGTCCAGCACCGCAATTCAAGCGCATCGGTGTCTCTCCTGTCTTCTGGGCGATGTCCAACTTTCACTTGCATGATGAGCCTTTGGAAGATACCCCGGCTTGGGTCGGGAGCCCCTTCGTCCTTCAAGGAACCTCTTGGCTTTTCAACACGTGGAAGACAGCCTCGGCGGCGACAGCAGGCTTGCCCAGTGCCGTGCGCGAGGGCGGGGCAGAGCCCAGTGGGAATGCGCTCCGTGCGTTGGCATCCAGCTGGCGTTGGCAGGGCCTCTCTGTGGAGGCGACTCATCGGGAGCTCGACCAATTCAGATCTTCCGTGCCCTTGATGGGGAGATGGTGTCCTCTTTGCGACCTTGAGCTGGCCTCCCTCCAGTCATGTTAGCTCTTGCCTCTGCTCCACTGACATACATACTGGGCCTGCCGGCGTCCTTAAAGCCACCCCCGTTAAGGTGGCAGGAATGCTTAACCCTGAGACGTAGCTTGTTTTGTACAAGTTCCCTTCTAGATTTACATCGAATCTTTTCGTCGTCAGTTGGAAAATGCATAAATACGTGTGTGAGTGTGTGTGTGTGTGTGTGTGTGTGTGTGTGTTTGAACCAGTGGGAAACAGGCCGGTAGCGCAGCGATGTAGAACATTCTCCCCCCTGTCTGTGAGGAAGCCGTGGGAGCCTCCCCCGCCTGTGGCTAACACCCATCTGCACTCCATTCCTGACCCTGCCCTGGCCTTCCGGCTAACACTCCCAGCCAGTCTACAAGAGTGGCCATTTGACCGAGCTGCTTTTTAGTATCCTTTGAGGGCTCCAAGGAGGATCGTTTCCCCTGAGTTCCACAAGCTTTCTGTTTAGTAACATATTCCAGATTATAACTTTCTTATCTGCATCCGGGGACTCCTTCTTCCTCTTTTTCGGAAGGCCCGAGACACATCCGAAAGCCCTTTCCGTCGCAAAGGAACAAACTTTACCTGGCCCGGCCGCACACATTGCTTTCCAACAGCCATGGGCTCCTTCGCTGCCATGCCTCTTGGGCTGTGTTTCTCGGTGCTGGTTCCTTCGCCTACCTGATCCAAACAGCAGCGTCTGAAAGATTGCTCTGGCCCACGTACAGGGCCATGGAGTCCATAGCAGCTCCATGTGACAAAGAACTCTAGGAGCCCTGGTGGGGTCATGGGTTATGCACTGATCTGTTCACCACAAGGTCAGCAGTTCAAAGCCACTCACCGCTCCATGGGTGAAAGATGAGGCTTTCAACTCCCATAAAGAAGGACAGCCCTGAAAACCTACCTGGGCAGTCCTACTCTGTCCTATGGGGTCATGATGAGTCAAAATCAATTCAATGACACTGAGTTACTGTATATACCCACACATCTATCGATCTAGATAGCTAATCTTCTGGGCTGGAATGTATATAAGAGTGAGTCACTGGTCTTTCTCCCTGAGAGCGGAGCATGGATTCGAACCACCAACCTTTCATGTAGCACCAGAGCACTAACCCTTCTGACACCAGGACTCTTCTCTGAGAGATGAGTAGGACTGAAATATGGCGAGCGTTCCAATCCGAGTCAAGGGAACCACGCTTACCAAGGTGCAGCTCAGACTCCCACTCACTGCTCCTGGCGCTTCCAAGTCACGGCTAGGACCGAGCAGGCCTGCCCCTGCGAGGTGCCCACGGTAAGCCTTAGGGGAGCAGAAGCGCTCATCTTTCTCTCGCACAGAGGGGCATCTGCCTGCTCACTCATGCTACTGCTTCCTGAGGGCCTGGGACGTGCCAGCCATTTCTGCAGACACAGGGAACTCACCAGCGAGTCCCCGAATTCATGGGCCAGAGAAGCAGACAACAACGAAGATAAGTTAGTAAAATGATACAGTGGTGACAGAAGGAGTGCAACGGATAAAGGTCAAGCAGAAAGGGAGTTTGGAAATAAAAAGGGGACTAGAGTTTGCTTTTCATGTGTGTGTGTGAGAGAGAGAGAGAGAGAATTGGGTGATAGTTTACAGAGCAAAACGTTAGTGTTCCATTCAATAATTCTTTTTTTTTTTTGGGGGGGGGGCATCACTGCTCTCCGGCGGTGGGAGTAGAAGGCCCAGCCCCACTGCTGGAATTGAACCTCCATCCCAGTGGGCCACAGTCCCGTGCACAGAAATTTTCCTTTTATTTATTTATTTTCTAGTTTGTTTGTTTTTTTAGGCATCACTACCCTCTGGTGGTGGGAGTCGGAGGCCCAGCCTTTGCTCCTGTGAGTTGGAATTGAACCTCCATTCCTGTGGGCCACAGTCCTGCGCACAACCACTACGCCACCGGGACTCATCCCCTATTTATTTATTTTTTTAATTTAATGTTTTTCTCATTTTTCTTTTTTTGTTTTGTTTTGTTTTTTTTTGGGGGGGGGGCATCACTGCCCTCTGGTGGTGGGAGTAGGAGGCCCAGCCTTTGCTCCTGTGGAGCTGGAATCGAACCTCCACATTCAATAATTCATGCACTTCCTGTGGTATCATTCATTGCTATCCCATCACAATGTCCTAAGCCCCTCCCTGTGCTCTCTGTCTCCATTCCTCTTGCTTTCCGTACCCTGCAGAACTTTGTCTTCAGTAAGTGCAGCTCTTTTGATCACTGCAGATGGTGGGTTATTCTAAGACATGTCTACCCACTGGTATGACTGTTCCCCTTCTAGCCTGTCTTTGTACACCTGGAAACTGAGTTCATTTCCAAGTCAGAAGAGTCATTCTGGGCCATCGTTTCGAGAGGTCTCCCAGCTACTCTCAGTAAACTTGTATTAAAATTCTGAGTTTTCCTCCTGTACTTTCTCCCACTCTGTTCAGGACCTCCTGGGGTCCCTTTGAGAGCCATTGGCAGATGGCTGGGCACCATCTAGTTCCTCTGGCCTCAGGGCCGTGGGGACTGGCGTCAGCTGGGTCCCTTCATCCATTGGAGTGATTGCTTCCCTGCGTCTTCTGTTTTCATCCCTCATCCTTCTTGGTGACACAGAGAGACCGATAGTGGCAACTCGGATGGCTGCTGAGGACCTTTTAAGATCCCAGTTGCTGCTCACCGAAGTAGGATGGACAGCACTGCCTTTTAATAGAGTGGTCAGGGAAGGCCCTGGTGAGGAGATGCCGCTTGATAAAAGATTCAGAGAAGATGGGGAACGAGTTATGGGGACATCTAGGCAAGCATCTCCATGGAGAGGGGTCATAGATGAAGACCTCCTAGAGGAGGAGGCAGGGGGTGGAGGATGGGGGGAAGCACTCTTGCCCTACTCCTGGAAGCCATTGTCACTAGAGCTGAGTGAGCAGGGGGCATGGCAGTGGGGTGGGGTGACAGGAGGTGATAGGGAAAGAATATGAGCCCCGGCGGCGTCGTGGTTGTGCGCGGGACTGCGGCCCACTGGGACGGAGGTTCAATTCCAGCAGTGGGGCTGGGCCTCCTCCTCCCACCACCGGAGGGCAGTGATGCCCCCCCCCCAAAAAAAAAAAGAATGGGGAGGCAGATGGTATAGAGGCTTTGCCTTTGACTCTGTTTGAGATAAGGAGCCCGGGGGGGAGGGTTTGGAGCAGAGGCCTGACCTCTGACTTGCATTTTTAAAGGGGGACTTTCCGGCTTTGTTACTGGGCAGTAGGGGACAGGGTGGGGGCAGGCAGACCACTTCAGGGGGTAGTGTCTCCTGGAAGCCAAGTAAAGAAAGGGAAAGGTGATGGAGGCCGGTGTTGGGGAGCATTTGTGGCGCGGTGACATCAGCGCAGAGTCTGTTATAAATGTGAAATCGTGAGGAGAGTGGCGGCTGAGAAGGCGAAGGGAGGGAAGGAGGGAGGGTAACTGGAGAGAAAATTAAAACCAAACCCCGCTGTGGAATGTCTGCTGACTCAGAGTGGCCCCCCACAGGCAGCATGGTGGTTATGGGCGGACTACTAGTGGCAGGGCCAGCAGTTCAAAATGACCAGCCACTCTGAGGGAGAGAGACGGGGCTTTCTAATACCGTAAAGAGTCTCACAAACTCACCAGGGTCGCCATACCCCGGCCTGATGGAGAAGCTCAGCATGAGCAGCTAAACCCAGACCCGAGACCGACTGTGAGACAGGTCATCAATTGCTCACACGTAAGTTCCTTCATAAAGCTGAAGAAAAATAATAAAAAGTCCACATGAGTCAAAATACGACCCGGAGTCTACCCACCTCTCCTACCCTGCCCCCTGCATTTCAAGAACAGATTTGATTCATTGACTACTAATGACAGAAGACTTGATGAGCTGTGGGAGGACCTCAGCGCATCCTTCTTGAAGGTCACAAAGGTCACTTAAAAGACAGAGGGTCAAAGTGAATGCCAGAAGAGACTCTGAAACTTGTCTAGAGCAAGAGAAAGGGTGAGAGCAAGGAGCTGAATAGAAAATTTCAAAGGGCAATTCGAGAAGACAAAGCCAAATATTTGTGTGTTTGTGTGTGTGTGTGTGTGTGTGTGTGTGTGGCATCACTGCCCTGGTGGGAGTAGGAAGCCCAGCCTTGCTCCTGGAAAGCTGCTGCTGGATTTGAACTGTGAACCCTGTGGGCCACAGTCCCACGCACAACCACTACGCCACCGGGGCTCAGCCAAAGCCAAATATTATAACACAAGGTGCAAGGTTCTACAATTAGGAAAAAACAAAAGGGAGGGATGTAGTCAGCATACCTGAAACCGAAAATACTCAAGCAAAAATTCAAACCCCAATTACTATTGGGAAAGATTCTTTTTTTGGGGCGGCGGGCATCACTGCCCTCTGGTGGGAGTAGAAGGCCCAGCCTTGCTCCTGGAAAGCTGCTGCTGCATTCGAACCACCAACCCAGTGGGCCACAGTCCCGCACACAACCATTATGCCACCAGGGCTCAGCCCTGGAAAGGTTCTGTAGGCAAAATATTGACTGGTGCAGGAGGCATCAAGTGAAGATGGAAAGAATACACGGGTCCCTGCATCAGAAGGGACTAGTGGACAGGCCTCCACTGCAGGAGGGAGCAAGTACCAAGGGCACTGAAGGAAAAAGGTCACACTGTGCATCATAGCCTAAAACAAGACTCCAGGCACCAAAGAAATGCCTATTGAAATGTTTCACAAAGCTGAAGACGTGCTGGAATTCCTCACTCATTTGTGCCAGGAACGTTGGAAGATAGCTACCTGGTCCATGCGAAAGAAAAGTGACCCAAGGGAATACTCAAACTGTAGAAGGATGTCATTGATACAAGTAAAATTGTGTTGACGGTCAGCCAGCAATACTTGCAGCAGTTCGTGGACAGGTCACTGCCAGAGAAGTTCAGGCAGGATTCAGAAGAGGATGTGGACCAAGGGATGGCATTGCTGATGTCTGATGGATCTCGGCTCAAAGCAGAGAACACCAGATAGATGTATGTGTTTCATGGACTGTGCAAAGGCATTGGACTGTACGGACTATAATGACCTATGGCTAACCTTGAGAAGCAGGGGAATTCAGGAACAATGGAGTGTTCTGGAACCTGTGCGTGGATCAGGAGACAGTTGTGGGAACAGAACAAAGGGCACACCGCCGCGTGGCTAGAGATCAGGAAAGGTGTGTGTCAGGACTGTATCCTCCCACCCTCCTTGTTCAATCCATCGGAGAGGCTGGGCGATACGCAGAAGAATATGGCGCCAGGAGTGGAGGAAGGCTGAAGCATGTGCAGATGACACGACCTTGCTCACTGAACGTGAGGAGGACCTGAGGCGCTTGCTGGAGGATTGCAGCCGTCAGTCTGCCTTACAGCTCCATGTCAGGAAGACGGAAGGCCTCACAATCTGCCCGACAGGAGCCTTGTGCTCAGTGGAGAGAAGGTGGACGTTATCCAGGACTTGCTCCTGCTCGGCTCCACAATGGGTGTTCATGGAAGCAGCTCTGAAGAGGTCATCAAGGTGTTGTTCTCCCAGGCCTCGCTGTATTGTACTGAAGCATGGGGGTCATTGTTAGCGGGGAGGGAGGGCAGTGATAATGGGGGTCCGAGGAACCCTGGTCAGTGATTTGAGACCATCAGCGGTTCCTCCACAGAGAGCAGAGACTTGCTCTTTCCATGAGTCACCCGCGGGCCAGTCCTACCCTGTCCTGGGGGGTCCTAGGGCACAGACATCAACTCAATGGCAGTACGTTTGTCAGGTTGCCGTTGTGTTTTGGATGGTGATGGGAGGTGGGATATGTTATTGCTCTTTCACAGGTCAACCTAGTCAGGAGGGGCGTCCTCTGAGGTAACAAGAATGTAGAGGATAGCAAGGTGACACAGAACAGCTCCATCTCCAGAAAGAAAGCACCTCTGGCCACTTTTAGGGGAAGTGGAAAGTTTCAGGAGCTGAGAAAAGCCAAACCCAATGGACTCATCCTGTGAAAGTCTGCTGGGCCGGTTCCAACCTAAAGGCGACACGTATAGAACGTTAGATAGGGCTGAGCCCCGGTGGTGTGGTGGTTGAGTACAGGACTGCGGCCCACTGGTTTGGTGGTTCATATGCAGCAGCAGCTCTCCAGGGGCAAAGCTGGGCCTCTCACTCCCACCAGGGCAGTGATGCCACACACACACAAAAAAAGAATGTTCGCTCAAGAGAGTAATCGACAGATGGTCAAGCCACCTGCTCCACCGCTCTTTTGCAAGTAAGGAAATGGAGGCTGGGGTTGCTGAGGGACTAGTTCAGAAGTCACCCTTCTAGCTTGAAAGGTCCTTCTGGAACTCCCGACGACCTGCCCAGTGCAGGGCACGGTGTGGAGAACGCACAGACGTGTAAATGATGGGTGAGGCAGTCTGGCACCAGATCCCAGGCCTACAGATTCTGCTGAAGATCTGGGTCTTAATGGTCAAAGAAACGGGAACCCTCGGTGGTGCTTTCCTGAAGGGGAGGATCGCACGGCCCAGGCTGGGGGGACGGGGGTGTGCACAGCGGGGGGGAGCCAAATGGACGCCACAGGCTCCGGTCCAGCCTGCGGTAGAAAGCGGAGGAAAAAGGAAGCGTTGGGGTCCCCTCTCAGAGTTCTGGGGCCATTTAGCAGAGAGAATTCTGCTTGAGGAAGTACAGTCAATTTTGATGATTTGAAGATATTGAAATTGAAAAAAAAAGGCAGCTGCAGTGCAAGGATGGGTGGAAAGGAGACAGTGGCAAGTCAAAGGGTGCAAGAAGAGAAGGACGCCGGAGCCCGGGCTCCCCAGACAGAAACGCGAGACCCAGGACCGCAGGGAAGGGGACCAGGGAGACCACAGGGTCAGTGGTGAGAGGAGGACGGGAGCGTGTCTGCCCTCCAATACATGGACCCTGTGCGGAGGGGGCAGGGCAGGCCTGGGAGGAGAGAGAGGGCATGGACATCGAGGTGCTGAGGACGCCTTTGAAAAACACTGCTGTGAAAAGGACAAGAAATGTGGGAGGAGTGTGTGTGTGTGTGTGAGAGAGAGAGAGAGAGGATTGGGCAATTGAGCAGGACTGAAACAGGAGACTCCTGACTCCTCTAGAGAGTTGAGCGTCTCGGAAACCGACATGCGCAGTTATGCCCTGTCCTACAGAGTCACAGAGTCAAAGTAGACTCATTGGCAGTGAATTCGGTCTGTTTTTTTCACATTTTTTTTGGTGGGAGGGTGGTGTTTGAAAATGATTGTATCGGGGACTGAGCCCCGGTGGCGTAGTGGTTGTGCGCGGGACTGCGGCCCACAGGGACGGAGGTTCAATTCCAGCAGTGGGGCTGGGCCTCCTACTCCCACCACCAGAAAGCAGTGATGCCCCCCCCCAAAAAAAAAAAAAAAAAGAAAATGATTGTATCGGGCTGAGCCCCAGTAGCGTAGTGGTTGAGGGTGGGACTGCAGCCGACCGGCTTGGTTCAAATCCAGCAGCAGCAAGGCTGGGCCTCCCACTCCCACCAGAGGGCAGTGATGCCTAAAATAAAAATTTAAAGAAATAAAATGATTCTATCAAAAAGGACGAGTTGTATATGAGAGAGAGAAAGGGAAGGGGATGGGATTCGGACCTCGCTGGGCGTGGCCTCCATGGAAGGAAGGAGACCTCGGATGGACGTGGGTTTCCCTGCGATGGTTGACACAGATGCGAGGAGGAGGTGAGCAAGGCTGAGAAGGAAGACGGGTAAATCAAGGCAAATTACAGCCTGGGCCTTAAGGGAGAGCCTTCGAGTGACTTAGCGATGAGGTTGCGTCTACGTTTCCAGGTCATACGATGTTCTTTTGACGACTTCTCTGGGGATCCGGATGGCCTTTCTGGACTCTGGTGACCGAGCGCGCGCAGTGTGCTTCACACCAGGCATGTTGGAGCTAAAGGCGTTTGGAGAGGAAGCGAGGCACTGTGTGGAAAGGCCCCGGCTCTCAGTACTGCCTCGGGCCTGGGCTGATTGTAGACCCCTTGCTGGAATGTGGACCATAATGGATATTTTGGCAAAAAGGCCAACTATATGCACGAAGTGTATCCTCAGGAAGAACTCAGGGCAGGAAATACCAAGCAATGAGACGTGTGTGTGTGTGTGTGTGTGTGTGTGTGTTTCCCTTCACTCTAGTGCATCTGCACACAGGATGTTATATTCTCAGAAGATCTTAATCCTTGAGAAAAGCGCTGAGCAGGACGGGGTACAAAGAAGAAGTCGCTAAGAAGGTAGTGGGGACTTCCATAAAATTGTAAAACCAGCCAGGTGTGCTCCGCTGCCAGCTAGAAAGAGTTGGACAGGACAAAGAAGGGCCAGAATTAATTACAGTCTCCACAATTACAAGGAGGAGGAGGATAGAAACAGACTGAAGATGGAGACACTCGCCTTACAGGCATCCTCTTGAACTCGGCCAATTTGCTTAGGCCAATTAAAAAGCTAGACGGCTTTAGAATTTCTTACCCCAGAAGTCATTATGGGAGATTGGTGTGGTTTACGAGTCACCGCATCAGGCCATGGGGTGCTATGTTTATGAACCACATCAGAGCGTGGGTGTTATCACCCCGAGCAGGCTCCCCTGTTGAACAAGGCAAGGGCCACCCTCTTACAGAGACAGCCTTGGTTGGCCCTTGGTCCTGAGCCACTGCCCTCGGGCCTGGACCATACCAGGGAGCTGGGGGACATCCCAGGAGCCACAGATGCGCTCTGCTTTCTGGTCTTGACCAGGCTTCTTCTCTACGACTCTAAAAAGCTGACCCACCCTCCTCCAGGCGCCTCCCACCCTCTAAAGTGTCCTCTCATCTGAATACTGGACCCCAAGAGGCCTTCCTTCTTTGCATCCTCCCTGGGCCTGCTTTCTGGGAGGTCTGCTACAGGGCCTTACAGTGATGGGGTCGCATCCTGCCGCCAGGACCCTGGAGGCCACTGTGCAAGAACTCTTTGTCCACGATGCCCACGCCTGCCCGGCCGTGGTTCCAGGCGGATCCTGACTCCACTGTTGTCTTGTCCTCACAGAAAGTTGAGGAAGAGAGCGGCCCGAGCGCGACGTCCCCAGCCCCCGGGAAGGTAACGGGCAACAGCCCGGGACCTCCTGCTTGCCCCTGTGGCCTCAGGAGGTGGATGGATGGACGGCAGCCTGTCCATGTCCATCCCAGAACCCAGACCGAGGTTCAGCGGGATCTGAAGGAGGAAAGAATGCCCGGGTGGCTGAGGCGAGGCTTCTGCCCTTACGGGGACTCAGCTCTCAGCCACCCCCGTGCATTCCTTCATCTGCCCGCACCCCTCACACCCCGCCCCCTCGCGCCCCTGACCCTCCTCCCTCTCCTCCCTCACCCCCTTGGGATGGGCAGGGTGGGTGGGTCCCACCCGTGGGGCTCTGAATTGCAGCCGATGGACAGCCTGGGCTGCACCCCTCCTTCCCCTCAGAATGAGGGGTCCTTCCCAGAAACCGACTCCAACAGGCCTTCCCCGCCCCCTTACCTCCACCCCCGCCAGACCCCGCCTCCTTCCCCACCCCTCCCACCCACGTGTTTCTGCTCTTTCCAGACCAGCCGCCGAGCTTAAAGTCAAACCCAAACCCCCAGCAAGCAGGGGGCCAAATAAGAGGTAAACTGAGTCCCCACTGGGCAGCCAGTGGGGCCGGCGGGATGAACTGTGAGGCTTGGGGAGGCTGTGCGTGCCTAGGGGGTGGGTCCCGGAGTGGGGAGGAGCAGCCACTGCCTCTGGTCATTTACAGAAACACTGAGTCATGCTGAGCTGACCCAGAGGCTCCACTCTGGGGAGTTGGTCGTTCCAGATTTAATCACACGCACACGCATGTACACACACCACACACACACCATACATACACACAACATATACCATACCTACCATACACACACCATACACACACACTCCACACACACACCACACACCATACACACACTCCACACACACCATACACACACACCACACATCATACACACACACCACACCATACATACACACCATATGTACCATACTTACCATACACACACACCACACATACCATACACACACCTACATACACTCCATACACACCACACACACATACACACCATACATAGTCCATACACACTACACATATACACACCATACATACACACCACATATACCATACCTACCATACACACCATACACACACACCACACACATACCGCACACACACACTCGGTCCGTCCACTGACTGCCGTGTTCCAGTGTCTCTCTCCCTCTGTGAGCCCTAGCAGACCATCCATGCTCTCGCCTTCAGAGTCAGCTTGCCCTAAGGCAGTGAGCGGTTCTCCACCTGTGGTCTCAACCCATTTGGATGTCCAACGAGCCTTTCACTGGGGGTGCCTGATTTGTAACAGTAGCAAAATTAGTTGGGAAGTATCCCTGAAAGTAGTGTGGTGATTGGGGGTCCCCTCACATGGGGCCTGTATGAGGGGGGGTGGAGAACAGCCTGGAGGGCCGTTTTCAGTTTCCACCTTTCCTTAGGAACTTCCTCAGCAGCCACTGGGGTGTTTCCGGGAATTTCTTGTTCTCGGCATGTTTCGGGGCACCCGGCCGTCACCCTCAGTCTTCCCCTGGGATGGCTTCAAGGAGCCCTGGATAGGGATAGGGGGGTTCTCTTAGTGCACTTCAAGTGACGGCCATCTTTCCCGAACATGGCCCTCCTCCTGACCTCCGTGTGTGTGCACACTGTGTGCCCCTTTGCTGTGATGACCTCGGACTTCAATCCTCAGCTCAACGGGACCTGGAATAGCCCCTCTCATTCCCTGGGGCTCTTCAGAGCCCATCCCTGCTGAGCTTCTGCAAAGGTGCTGGAAAGGCTCCAGGGTCCACCTGTCTGTGTTCTTTGCAAAAGACTTCCGAGCCTGGGACTCTGAGTCCTCATCGGCCCCCACCACACACACACACACACACACACACACACACACACACACACGCATGCAGTGAGGGGTGCATCTCGCTGTGGTTCGCATGAAATCCGCCTGGGGCGGCCCATCAGCACCAGGACCCCGGGAGCCTCCCTATTGAGGATGAATCTCCGTCCTCTGTCCTCTGTCCTCTCCTTCCACTGGTGTTGATAAGCACGGCCCGGCCTCTGCTATCTCTTCGTGGCATCTCTGTATCTGTTGGGTTTTTCCTGCAGACCTAGCTCAGAGCTCCAAGTGGAGTCTGCCATGTCTTTCTGCACCTGCACCTGTCACTTCCTCCCCGATGTGAGCTCCCCCTCGGGCCTCCTCTGGAAGATGTCAGGTTCCCGCCCTTGTCTGCGTCCCGCGCCTGCTGGTCCTGGTCCGCTGCTTCCCTCGCGGCCTTTCTTGGGCCAGTCTGGCTGCCTGTCGGTGTCAGCCACTCTCGACTTGGGGCGGGGGTCAGCCCAGCGCCCCCCCCCCCATTTTATCCGCCCGGACGGAGAGCCGCAAACGTTGGGAACAAGGTCTCTGCAGGTCCATGCCACCCTTCCCACAGGGCCCCTCTGAGGTTGCCAAGGGAGAAGCCTCCCAGCTGGGGCGCCAGGCCCCCTTGGCGCAGACTGTGAGCTTCCATGGTCTCTCCCGAGAGAACTTAGCGGAGCAGGGAAGCAGGGAGAGAGGGGTCCTGGGAAGAAATGAAGGGGGGGCTTGTAGGCCAAGGAGGAGCGCATTCTTTGATTCTTCCCCACCCCCCTTCCCCAGACTACTGGCTCAGCGGCAGCAACACTCGTTTGGTCTGCACGGGGTGGCCTGTGTGGGCACCGAAGCCCACCTCGCCCTCTGCCCCTTGGAGTTCTACCGCACCAATGACACCATCAGGTGCCCCGGGGGGTCCCCTGCGGTGGTGAGCTGTGTGCCAGGCCCTCTCTACACGGCATCCAATGGCCAGAAGAAGTCGCCGCCACCCAAGTCTCCCGGCGAGGTGGGTGCCAGTGACGGGCGTCGCCCAGCCCACGTGCACAAGCCCCTAGGCTGAGCACACCTGAGTCCTGACATCTCACATCAGAGAGGAACTGCGGGGCGGGGTGGGGGGGTGGGGGGGCGGCTGGCGTCTGACCCCGCCCCACCCAAACCCAGGTGGGCGGAGCCTCTGCTACTTCCAGTCACTGCTCTGGGCACCTCTCCCTCCTGCGCAGGCCCGCGTGCGCCTCAAGGGAGGAGCCCACCCCGGAGAGGGCCGGGTGGAAGTCCTGAAGTCGGGCACGTGGGGCACAGTCTGCGACCGCAAGTGGGACCTCCAGGCAGCCAGTGTGGTGTGTCGGGAGCTGGGCTTCGGGAGCGCTCGGGAGGCGCTGAGCGGTGCCCGCATGGGGCAGGGTGAGAGCGGATGGCGGTGGGGGGCGACGGGGGGGGGCAGGGAGAAGCAGGTGTGCCCCTCCCCCGGGGAGCGGGACCCTCCTGAGGGTTGCTGTCCGGCCCTAGGCATGGGTGCCATCCATTTGAGCGAGGTGCGGTGCTCTGGGCAGGAGCCGTCCCTCTGGAAGTGCCACCACAGGAACATCTCGGCGGAGGACTGCGCGCACAGCCAGGATGCCGCCGTACGGTGCAACCTGCCCTACACCGGGGTGGAGACCAAGGTCAGTCTCGCCGCCCTCCTCGGCCCAGGTGGCCGCTGCCCATCCCAGCCGGCCTTGGCACACAGTAGGACCTGCCGACCAGACTGCCCGCAGCTCCTGGGGGGGGGGGTACCCCTTACCCTACAACTTCCCTCCCCGCACCCCCATTCTGCTCCCCCAGATCCGGCTCAGTGGGGGCCGCAGCCGCTACGAGGGCCGAGTGGAGGTGCACATCGCAGGCCCTGGCACCCCTCGCTGGGGTCTCATCTGCGGGGACAATTGGGGGACCCTGGAGGCCATGGTGGCCTGCAGGCAGCTCGGCCTGGGCTACGCCAACCACGGCCTGCAGGTGAGGGGGAAGCGGGGAGCCAGGGCTGTCTGTGTCTGGGGCGGAGGCCTGGGGCGGGGAGCCCCGGGGTGGGAGGCTGGCTCCCGGTTTCTCAAGGAAATACCTGCGCCCCCAGGAGACCTGGTACTGGGACTCGGGGAACGTGACCGAGGTGGTGATGAGTGGCGTGCGCTGCACGGGGACCGAGCTGTCCCTGGACCAGTGTGCCCATCACGGAGCCCGGGTGGCCTGCAAGAGGGCAGAGACCCGCTTCACTGCCGGAGTGATCTGTTCTGAGAGTGAGTGGGGGGGGGGGTGGGGGGAAGGCCTGCATACCAGAGAGTAAGGCTGGGCCGGCCCTTAGGCAGGACGGACAGATGGAAGGGGCTGAAACCGGGGGCAGGACACCGTCTCCGGGGCAATTCCATCTCCCGTTTCGGGAGCCGCCCCTCCAGACCTGCCCCTCCTGGGCCCTGCTCGCTGAGCCGCACCCTCTTCTCCCTGGGGCAGCCGCCTCGGATCTGCTGCCGCACTCTGCCCTGGTGCAGGAGACAGCCTACATCGAGGACCGGCCGCTGCACATGCTGTACTGCGCCGCCGAGGAGAACTGCCTGGCCAGCTCTGCCCGCACGGCCAACTGGCCCTACGGCCACCGGCGCCTGCTCCGCTTCTCCTCTCAGATCCACAACGTGGGCCGCGCGGACTTCAGACCCAAGGCCGGGCGCCACTCCTGGGTGTGGCATGAGTGCCACGGGTGAGGGCAGGGGTCACGTAGAAGGGCACCGGGAGCGGCTGGGCCGGCTGTGGGCCAGGCAGGAATCCGTGCTCTTGGCCTCGCTGCAGGCATTACCACAGCATGGACATCTTCACGCACTACGACATCCTGACCCCCAACGGCACCAAGGTGGCTGAAGGTCACAAAGCGAGCTTCTGCCTGGAGGACACCGAGTGCCAGGAGGGTGAGTGGGGGCCCCAGCTCGGCTAGGGTCGCCACCCCGCAGCCTGCCCTCCCGCCTGACTTCTGCCGCCCCATCAGATGTCTCCAAGCGCTACGAGTGCGCCAACTTTGGGGAGCAGGGCATCACCGTGGGCTGCTGGGACCTCTACCGACATGACATCGACTGCCAGTGGATTGACATCACCGATGTCAAGCCAGGAAACTACATTCTACAGGTGCCTGCGCCCGTGTGAGCTGGCCAGGTGACAAGTGGGAGGGATGTTGGGGACCCTTTGGATTGGAAGACCACAGCTGGTGGGGGGGGGCTGCCTTTCTCTCACTCCCAGGTGGTCATCAACCCAAATTTCGAGGTGGCAGAGAGTGACTTCACCAACAACGCGATGAAATGTAACTGCAAATATGACGGTCACCGCATCTGGGTGCACAACTGCCACATCGGTACCTGACGGGGGACGCGGAGGGGGCAGGGGAGGCCCTTCATTCTCTTTCCCCACGTTGTCTTGTCCTCTCATTGCCCCCTGGACTTCTCACTCTCTGAACTTGGGCCTGCCCCGTGCCCCACCATGTGTCCATCTGCCCACACGCCCATTCGCTCTGCAGGGGACGCCTTCAGTGAAGAGGCCAACAGGAGATTCGAGCGCTACCCGGGTCAGACCAACAACCAGATCATCTAAAGGACCACCACCCTCCTCGGCAAATGGCCACTGGCCCCTGAGCACCACGACCTGCGGCTGCACCACCTCAGGAGCTTGTCCAGGAACCTCTGAGGGCAGCAGGCTCACGGCACCCCTCAAGCTGGGCACTGTGGACATGGAATGGTCCGGTGGACTCTCGCCCTCTATTTCGGCCAGCCAGCAGTGTCCCTGGCCCAGCCCCAGCCAGCCCCTCAGGAACTGTCCAGCGGCGGCGGCTAGAGATCTTGACTGAGGGGTGGGGACGGTTAGCCAGTGTCTCCCCATTGGTTCTGATGGGGTTACAGCCTTACCTCGAGCCTTTTTTTTTTTTTTTTGGAGTGGGGGGGCCGGGGGAATCCAGCCCTCTCCCCTTGTTTCGACTATAACATGTCGCTCACTAGGTATAATTTTTATTTTCTATAAAAAGTGTTTTTGTGTCTTCAGAACCCAGAGATTGGTCCTGGTGGAGGGGCCTGCCCCCACAGGTTCATTTCATCCTCTGCTGGCTGCCAGGCCCGAGGAGCCCAGCCAGGGCGGTGGGCAGAGCTGGAGGCTCGGGGGCTTGCGGCCTGGTTCATTCTGTGACTTCAGGAGTCACATACAAGGTCAGTGTCTCTGACCCCCGCCGGATCCGCACGGCCAGCTGGGATTGGGTTCGCACGGCTTCGTAGACATCTTCGGCATTTCGCACCAGCTGCTCCCCAATGGCCAAGATCACGTCACCCGGCCGCAGACCAGCCCTAGGGAGAAGGACCGAGTGAGAGAGGAAGGTGAAGCTTTCGGCCGGCCTTCACCAACCTACAGGGGTACCCGCCCGCACCGGCGCCCCGGCGCCCTCACCGGTGTGCGGGGGAGCCCAGGATGACTTTGTGGATGAGCACGCCGTGCTGCACGTCTGGGAAGCTCGGCTCTCGAAGCTGCAGTTCAGCAAGGATGCTGGAAGTCCACAGAGTGCCACGTTAGCCACCCGCTTGCGCTCACCTTGCTCTTGTCCTCCTCCCTCACTGACAACTCTGTGGACAGGGCGCATGCTAGGTCCTACAACCACAAGAGCCACTCTCGCCTCTGTCTTCTAGCCCTTAGACGGGGACGCACGCCAAATGACCCCAAGTGCAGAGCCGGTGGTGAGAATGTCCGCCTTGTGTCGGGGGCAGGACAACCTGTGATCAGGTGGGTCTGACTCGAGACCACACAGATGAGAGCGTGCCGTAGTATATGTGCGAGCAGGAGCCGAGTTTTCCGGCACGTTTTTAATGCCGTTTTTGTGGTCAAGAAGTAGGTGCCTCGGCAGATATTCGGGTCGGCTTAGACTCGAAATGTACGGTATGGAACAGCAGTGGGAAACCAGACTGGCCCAGAGAGTACCGATGCAGGAAGCAAGTTAGAGACAGCAGATGGAAGGTGGGCTGTCAACTCTAGGCTAGTGGCCGGCAGCCCGTGCGTGGCAGCAGTCACGGGAGGAAGTCAGTCTGGTCGCGGGGTGCGCAGTGAAGTGGAATGAGAGAGTCGAGGTCATGATATGGGGGCTAGCTGTCCTGACTGAGAGGTGGCTTCAACTCAGGAACAAAACCCAACAGAGGGGTCAGTTCCCCACCGGCAGCCCTACTTGTCACGCCGCCTGACGCTCGTTCGTACCTGGGAGTCAGAGTCAGCATCATCACCCCAATGTACCGGCGCTGGGACCCACTGACTCCAAACCAGGAATCTATTAGAGAAGGACGAATGAGTCCCACCTAGCTGCTCCCTTCCTCTCTCCCCCACTCCTCCCAACAAGTCCCAGGGAAGGCCCCTCCCGTATGCCCCACGCAGCACACTGGGAAGCACCCTTCTCCCTCAGATCAAGCTCACTCTTCTTCTCCCCTCGGTGCAGAAACTCCCGAAGGCGATCGGATGGGATGGCGAAGGAGATCCCAGCTGTGACTTTCATGGTGTTCACGCCGATCACCTCCCCATCCTGCAGGGACACAGGCCCCTGTCCTCTAGCCCAAACAAACAGTAGGGGGTGGGGGGACCTGAACAAAAGCAGCAGGGCGCGTTAGGGAGATCTGGCAGCGGGGTGGCAAACAGCCAACAAGAGACTGCTCAGAAACCCGAGCAAACCTCCCCCGAACTCGGGAAGTTCCGCCCGCCCTTCCCGCTAGGCACCTGAGCAGAGCGTCCCACTCACCAGGTTAACGAGCGGGCCTCCAGAGTTCCCAAACTGTAGGGCAGGGAGAGAACACGCAAGAGACGCTGGGGTCCCAAGACGGAACGAGGGTGTAGACACTCCCAACGCTCGCCTCTCCCCGGCTTACATGTCACTGTGCAGCCCCGTCCACCACAGTGTCCCGGCTCAGGGGGTGTCCGCACCGCACGGCCTCCCTCCCGCCCCTTTCCCTGTCGGCCACCGGGAAGTGGGACGCACATCGATAGCGGCATCGGTCTGGATGTATTCCACGTTGGTCTGCGGTAACCCCAGGTCTCTGGCTGGGCGCTGGGCGGAGCTGACGATGCCGGAGGTGATGGTGTTCTGCAACGCGAAGGGGCTTCCCATGGCTACCACGAACTCCCCTTGCCGGACTTCGGAGGAGCGTCCCAGAGGCAGGGTGGGGAGCGGTTCCTAGGGGAGAGTGGAGGCGCGACACCTGTCACCTGGGGATGGGCGCCAACCCCCAGCTCCGTCGGCCCGGGCCTACCTTGGCCCCCCACCTTGGTCTGAATCCTCAGGGTGGCGATGTCGGCCACGGGATCCACAGCTGTGACCACGGCTTCGTACGTGTCGCCGCTGGGCAGCCTGACACGGACGTGGCGCCGGTCGGCCACCACGTGGGCATTGGTGACGATCAGTCCATCCGCGGCCACCACGAATCCTGAGCCATTTGAGATGGGGACCTCGCGGCTGGAGAACGGGTGCCTGGATGGGGGGCGGCGGGGGGGGGGGGGGAAGCGTTTGTGAGACTCGGCTCCTCCCTCCGCTGCGCCCGCCCTCCCCGCCCGTGGCTCCCCGGCCTCCCAGGCTACGTCCCACCGTTACCGGCCCAGGATCTCGATATAAACCACGGCCGGGGCGGTCTTCTCTACCACGTCTGCGATGAAGTTGTACCGGCTCCGGGGAGAGGGGGGCGGCGGGCCGGAGACGGCGGCGAAGACCGTCGGGGGACCCCCGCCCCACAACAGCAGCACAGCCCCGCCAGCGCCCAGCGCCACCGCCAGCCACACGCGCAAACGGGTCCCCGAGGCCTCCCGGGTCCGGAGATCCGGGAGCTCCGCCGTCGACGGTGCCCCGATAGCCGGGGTCCCCGGCGGCAGGCATGCCCGGGGACCAGGAACCGCTGCAGACAGTCGGGCCCGGAGGTCAGGAGTTGCTGACGTCAGCAAAGCCCGGAGGTCAGGGGTCAACAGGGGTCCTCTTCCCCAGCGAATCCCCCCCCAAACCCGCCATGCTTGGAGACTCCGGCCAGCGAGCCGCCCCGCCCTCAGCGCGGCCATCTGCTCCGCCTAGGAAGCCTCCCCGCCCGCCCAGCTCCGAGGCGGCGCCCTGCACGCAGTCGGCGGAAAGCACGGCATGCCGGTACCTGGAGTCCTCTCGCAGTGCACGCCGGGACCGGATTCCCAGCGGCGGCCCCGCCCCCGCCTCCCCCCCAGGCATGCTGGGAATTGTGGTCCCCGCGGGACTGTGCCGTGGCGGCCCAAGGGACCGCGGGGAATGCTGGGACCGCGAGCCCTTCCCGGACGCCTCGGTCGAATTTCGGGCTCGGATACCCTGGGCGGATGCCCACAGACTCCGTCTTCCCAGGATCCCCTGCGGCGGGGCGCGAAGATGGCGGCGGCGGCGGCGGCGGCAGCTGGGCGCCCCTAAAGCAGCTGCTATGGAGCCTCCCCCCCCGGCGCCGGGGCCGGAGCGGCTCTTTGACTCGCACCGGTAAGCGCTCGGGAGGGAAGGGGCCGCCGTCCGCGCCCTCTCGGCTCCGGCGCCCGCGACCACCGTGTGCCTCTCGCCCCCAGGCTCCCGGCGGACGGCTTCCTGCTCCTGGCGCTGCTGCTCTACGCGCCCGTCGGCTTCTGCCTGCTGGTCCTGCGCCTGTTTCTCGGGCTCCACGTCTTCCTGGTCAGCTGCGCGCTGCCGGACAGCGTCCTTCGCAGGTGCCGACCCGGGCGCTCGGGGAGGCGCGGGGGCCGCCGCGGCCCCGTGCCGCCCGCTCACCCCCGCCTGCGCCTCCAGGTTCGTTGTGCGGACCATGTGTGCGGTGCTGGGGCTCGTGGCCCGCCAGGAGGATTCGGGGCTCCGGGACCCGCGCGTCAGAGTCCTCGTTTCCAATCACGTGACCCCTTTCGATCACAACATCGTCAACCTGCTCACCAGCTGTAGCACCGTGAGTGGGGGCGACGGCCAGCTTGCCCTCCGGGGGGGGGGGGGCACGGTTCCCTGAGCCGAGCGCAAGACTGACCCACCCTTCCCCGAACCCCAGCCCCCTGCCTTCCGTGCCCGCCGTTCACGTGTCCCCCCCTTGCCCTCCCCAGCCCCTGCTCAATCGCCCTCCCAGCTTCGTGTGCTGGTCGCGGGGCTTCATGGAGCTGGATGGGCGCGGGCAGTTGGTGGAGTCGCTCAAGAGATTCTGTGCTTCCACGAGACTTCCCCCGACCCCGCTCCTGCTCTTCCCGGAGGAGGCTGCGACCAACGGCCGGGAGGGCCTCCTGCACTTCAGGTGGGTCCCCAGGGGTATCGGACGCCTCCTGGGGCGGTGGTCAGGCTTGAGGACCCTCCCCACCCCCACCTGCCCCCAAGACCCCTCTACCACATGTGTGTAGGTATGCGACTTGACAGGTTCTTGCCCTGTCCGGTAAGCGCTGCTGACCGGACGCCCGTCCGACCCTTCCCTCTTCCCTCTAGCTCCTGGCCATTTTCTATCCAGGACGTGGTCCAGCCTCTGACTCTGCGAGTCCAGCGACCCCTGGTCTCTGTGGTGAGTGCGTCCTGGACGAGGGAGCTAGGGCTAGGGGCGCCAGCAAGGTCTCCACCCCCGACCTTGACTCAGCCCTCCCTTTGTGCCCCTCAGACGGTGTCCGATGCCTCTTGGGTCTCCGAACTGCTGTGGTCACTCTTCGTCCCCTTCACGGTCTATCAAGTAAGGTACTCACTGTCCCCGCCTGCTTGGGACTGAGGAGAATGGCAGCTCGAGGTCAGGGCCGGCCTCCACTTGCAGATCTCCTAGCAAAGTTGCCACCACAGTCTTTCCTGCCTCCCCACCCGCACCACCACGTCCCATGAAGAGGTAGCAAGGGGTGGCGGGGAGGGGTGACAGCTCCTACCCTCTGCCCCCAGCAGGGTCCCGGGTTGTCTTCGCAGGTGGCTCCGCCCTGTTCACCGTCAGCCTCGGGAGGGGAATGAGGAGTTTGCCCTCCGGGTCCAACAGGTGATGGGGTGCCCCAGCAGGGTGGCGGTTAGCCGTTCTCCTCCGAAGAAGACAAGAGAAGGCCGGCCGGACGGAGGCCTGGGGTCTTGACGCTCTCGCCCCTCCCGTTCGCCCTAGCTGGTGGCCAAGGCCTTGGGCCAGACAGGGACCCAACTCACGCCAGCAGACAAAGCAGAGCACATGAAGCGACAGAGACACCCCAGGTTCCGTCCCCCGTCAGGTGTGTGGTCGGTGCACGCGGGGCTTCTGGCTGCACCCGGCCGGGGGTGGGGGGGGTCCCCCGGGCCGGTGATATGCTCACGGCTGTTTCCGATTTGGTTTCCGCAGCCCCGTCTCCGTACTCGCCCTCCCCGGGCCCTTCCGCTGAGGTGCACCTGGCAGCCCTGGCTCAGAGAGTCAAGGAGGTCTTGCCCCACGTTCCACTGGGCGTCATCCAGCGAGACCTGGGTACGGGGAAGGCTGGCCTCCCACCAGAGACAGGGGGTGGAGGGGCGGGCCGCAGCAGACTCTTCCTCTCTTGCCTTCTCTCCTCCCCAGCCCGGACTGGCTGTGTAGACTTGACCATCACGAACCTGCTGGAGGGGGCGGTGGCCTTCATGCCGGAAGACATCACGGAGGGAGCCCAGTCCCTTCCTGCCGCCTCTGCCCCCAAGGTGAGGCCCCGGGCATGCGGGTCAGCTCCACCCCCCGGGGAAGGGCAGGGGGAGCCCGCCAGCTCCCTCGCCCTGACCTCGCTCTCTGGATCCTGAGCCGCTGGCACGGTGCCTCTCTTGCAAAGTAGGCTCTCGCTGCGTGTTCAGCGATGATGGCCGCGCACGCCTTCTGACATTGTGATCACCTCAGTTCCCCAGCTCTGGCCCGGCGACCCCTCAGCCCACAGCGCTCACATTTGCCAAATCCTCCTGGGCCCGGCAGGAGAGCCTGCAGGAGCGCAAGCAGGCCCTCTATGAGTACGCCAGAAGGTGAGGAGGAGCGAGCCCGGGCTGGGAAGGGGCAGGCTGGCGCCCAGCCGGGACCGCCCACACAGTGTCTTCTCCCCGTGCCCGCAGGAGATTCACAGACAGGCAGGCCCGGGAGGCGGACTGAGCTCAGAGCCCCAGGATGACTCCCAGAGCCGCAGGACGGAGGCCGGGGCAGCCCTCTTCCTCCTCACAACAGCCAGATGGGTGGGTGGTGCAGAGGGAGGGATGGGGCTCCCCCGATGGCACATTAAATTCAGGGTTTTCATTCAAGGTCTCGGTTGTCTTTGGATCTCCAGGGTCCCCTCAGCACGTCTTGTTTTCCTCGGTGTGGCGGTGGTGGGCGCTGGGTGTGTGTGTGTGTGTGTGTGTGTGTGTGTGTGTGTCTAAGCCCCCTGGTGAGTTTCTAGGCGGTGGTCAGGACAAAAATGTCAAGTCACCTCATGGCTCCGAGATGCGTGGTGCTAAAGAGCTGACTGGACTGAAACTTGCCAGCACCTGGAGCCCAGCCACTTGGGCGTTTACCCCCAGGCTGGTGCACAAACACCTGCAGAACTACAAGTCCCAAGATGCCCTTCTCCCATTGTCCACGTCCTGTTTTGGAGTCACACATGCTCAGTGCGGTGGTGAGAGCCTGTTTTCCATAGGCTCCTGCCTAAGAAAGATAAGGTGGAGCGAGCGCACCTCCCCAACACCGGCTGTAGGATTCGACCAGCCCCAGGGTGGAGCCGGAATTTACCTTTGTACTTTATGCCATTGAAGGTGGTGGCAGTCGCCCGGGGCGGCTTCTGGGACTGGCCGCCATCCTGACACGTCTCAGAGCAACAAGCAGGTTTGAATGCAGCATACTTTGGGTGCTGCTGGCCTTGGGGACCCCTATATTCATCACGAGGGTTTTACTGCTCGGGTCACCCACCGTCCACGCCGACTCGTCCTTTACTCAAGGAAAAGGCGGCCAGGTGGTGTGGATTAAGCCTGGGGCTGCCAAGCACAGGCTGGTGGCTCCAAGTGGCCAGCTGCTCCGTGAGAGAGAGGTGAGGCCCAGGACCCCACGCAGCAATAGCCACGCACTGGGATCCATTGCATGGCAGGAGCTTGGCTACTCGCTGGCGAAGTGTTGGACTGCTAACGCAGAGGTCAGCAGTTCGAACCCACCAGCTTACTCCTGGGAGGGAGACGTGGCAGTCGGCTCTGTGAACACGGGGACCCTACAGGCAGTGGTACTGTCTTGTATAGGGTTGTCCGAAGTCCCAGCTGGAGGCAAGGCAGTGGGCTTAGTTCTCAGGGGTTCTGTCCTGGCAGGCAAGCAGCGCCGAGGAGTGCGGACTGCAGGGCACTCTCCTCTCCCTGCAGGTTAGGGTTCAGGGCTGCAGTGGGAAAACGCCCCCGTGGGAGGCCTGACTGGCCGGCCGGCCTGCCCTCTGTAGGTTCTCCCCAACGTTACTATGGCCTCGCAGCCCCCTGGGCTGGCAGAAGAGTCCAGCCAAAGCCCCGGAGACCCCGAACTGGCTGTGAACCCCTTTGATGGGCTCCCCTTCTCTTCCCGCTACTACGAGCTGCTTGAGCAGCGCCGAGCCTTACCCATCTGGGCTGCCCGCTTCACCTTCTTGGAGCATTTGGAGAGCAGCCCCAGCGGAGTGGTGCTGGTGTCTGGGGAGCCTGGCTCTGGCAAGAGCACCCAGGTGGGGGGACGCTGAGTGGACGGAGGGAGGGCTGGGAGACTGGCCCTTCCTTGGGCAGAGGTAGCACCCTGGGAGGCCATGGGGTGGGGAGGTGGGGTGAGGGGATAAAGGGAGATGGGTTGGCTCGACTCGAGGGTGGTTGGTGAAGGGCCAGGGGGAGCCTCGTATACAGGATCAAGGGGACCATAGCTCCCCCAACACAGAAATCCTTCGTCTCCCTGACTGGCTGCCCTTCCTCACCCCAGATCCCTCAATGGTGTGCAGAGTTTGCGCTGGCCAGGGGGTTCCAGCAGGGCCAGGTAGCGGTCACTCAGCCCCACCCGCTGGCGGCACTGAGCCTGGCCCAGCGGGTTGCCGATGAGATGGACCTGGCCCTGGGTCAGGAGGTGGGATACAGCATCCCCCAGGAGGACTGCACTGGGCCCGACACCCTGCTCAGGTGGGGCTTCCACCCAGCCTGACCCAAACCCAATGAAGTTCCCCTCGTTGACCGTGCCCTGCCATCTCACCATAGCCCCTCCCTGTCCAACTCATTGCAATCAGGGAAAGCGTAACTGCTGAACTGAGTCCTTCCCCCCCCGCCCAGGGGCCCTCGGCCCGCACAAAAGCTGGCTTCCCAGCTAGAGCCTCAGGTGCATGGGGGGGGGAGGGGGGGCTGTGAACAGGGCTCCTCCGAGTGGGACTGCAAAGGCCAGAGACTCAGGATGTCAGCCGGTCTTCCCTGTCACATCGGGGTTCCCCGAAGCAGCAGCCCCTCTGGACCTCGGGAGCCGGGCAGTGTCCCCTCTGACTCCTGCTTGTTACCCATGTCCCCAGGTTCTGCTGGGACAGGTTGCTCCTGCAGGAGGTGGCCTCAGTTCGGGGCACCGGAGCCTGGGGTGTGCTGGTGCTGGACGAGGCCCAGGAGCGCTCCGTGGCCTCCGACTCACTCCAGGGGCTGCTTCGAGACGCCAAGCTGGGGAACCTCCCAGGGGACCCCCGAGTCGTCATCATGACTGACACCGCCCTTGAACCCAAGCTCCGAGCCTTCTGGGGCAATCCCCCAATTGTGCGTGTCCCCAGAGACTCTCGAGGGAGTCCCACCCTCATCTACAGGGACACTGTCCCTGCTGACCGGGTGGAGGCCACCTGCCAGGCAGTACTTGAGCTATGCCAGGAAGAGGTTCCAGGAGACGTGCTAGTGTACCTGCCCAGTGAGGAGGTAAAGGGGGGGGCCCCCACAAGGGGCTACTCGTGTGCTGCCTTCCCGTCCTGGGGGAGGGGGCTGTATTTCGTTGTGGGGCTCCTGAGGGAGAGCTCAAAGATCTCAGGGTAGGGTCCTACCACGCTCCTTTTCATTCCTGGCGTGAAGAGTTCTGTGGCTCCTGAAAGGAAAACATTCCCAGTTTTTATGCGTAAGTATATTTTCCAGGGTGAAACGATCAGCCACTTTTGGGGGGGAGGGGTGGCAATCACTGCTCTCCGGTGGTGGGAGTAGGAGGCCCAGCCCCACTGCTGGAATCGAACCTCTGTCCCAGTGGGCCGCAGTCCCGCGCACAACCACTATGCCGCCAGGGCTCAGCCCCAGCCATTTTTTAAAAGGGTTTATGACCCCAAGAGGTGAGACCTGTCTTAAAGCCCCCACCCTTTCCTCAGGAAATCTCCCTGTGCTGTGACTCCTTGTCCAGGGGAGTGAGGTCTCAGGATCTCCCTGGAGCTCCCCTGCGGGTGCTGCCCCTCCATCCCGGCTGCGGTCCAGCTGCTCAGGCTGTGTACGAGGCTGCTGAGCCGGGGGTCCGGAAGGTCGTGGTCACTCACTGGCTGGCCGACTTCTCCTTCTCCCTGCCCTCTGTGCGACACGTTGTCGACTCGGGGTGGGAGCTCCGAAATGTGAGTCAGCGAGATGTAGGGTGTGGGGCTAAGGGCAGACATGACACCCCGCCCTCCTCCCCCCCCCCCTCCCCGTGGCCTGTCTTGACCTTGGTTTGGGGGGGGGGGGGGCCGGGGGGGAAACAGGTCTACAATCTTCAGATCCGAGCAGAATCCCAAGTGTTGAGACCCATCAGCAAGTGTCAGGCAGAGGCCAGACGGCTACGGGCAAGAGGGTCCCCACCAGGTAAGGTCCCGTACCCCGCGAGCCGGCCTGAGAAGAGTCGCCAGCACGCAAGCCCCGGGGCCTGCACAGCAGAGTCTCTCCCCAGGGCTTTGTCCCCTCAGGATCCTGCGTCCGCCTGTACCCAAAGTCCTTCCTGGAGCTAGAGGACGTGCCCCTGCTGCCCCAGCCCAGGGTGTGCGAGGAGAATCTGAGCCCCCTGCTCTTACTCCTGAAAAGGCGACAGATTGCAGAGCCCGGAGAGTGTCACTTCCTGGACCGGCCGGGTGAGCCTCCCTCCTGCCTGAGTCCTGCAGACTGGGGACCCCCCCAGCCCCCCACTCTGAGGCCTTGGGCCCTGGAAAGTCCTGTCTCCCCGCCAGCTCCCGAAGCGCTGATGCAGGCGCTGGAAGACTTAGACTATCTGGCCGCCCTGGACGATGACGGGGACCTGTCAGACCTGGGAGTCATCCTGTCCGAGTTCCCCCTGCCGCCGGAGCTGGCCAAAGCCCTGCTGGCCTCCTGCGAGTTTGGCTGTGTGGACGAGATGCTCACCCTTGCGGCCATGCTCACAGGTAGAAACTCCCTCCCTCGGGCCCTGGCAGCCACGGTCCCCTGGCATCTTACTGCCCCTCCGCCTAGCGCTGGGCCCTGTGCTCCGGCTCCTGGTGGAAGGCGAAATGTCTTATCTGCTTCCATCCTTTAGTCTTCTCTCTCGACTGTTCTTGCCTCACCACACGCTTCCCCCCTCTCATCTCGTACGACTGTAACACATCCCTCTCTGGCAGTATATCCTTCTGGATCTGACAGTTAGGTCTCGGACTCCCGATTTCTACCAGGACAGTCCAGACCAAGGGCGCCCCCGTGACATGGTGGTCACACGTTGGGCTAACCCCGAGGCCAGCGGTTCAAAACGCCCAGCTGCTCCATGGGAGAACGCTTCAGGGGCTTTCCACCCCCTGAAGAGGTACAGTCTCAGAAATAAAACAAAGGCAGCCCATGCCCCCCCCACCGCTCCCGCGCCCTGTGTGGTCACACCTACACCTCTCCTGTTGACCAAGGTTGCTTTATGCTTGCCATCTTCCGCCAGCCTCCAAGAGTGACTCTCGGGGCAGAGGTGGTCTTGGTTGATTGAGCGCCGATATCTGATAAAGTACACAGCCCCTGGGGGTCACCGATGTTTCGGAGAAAGCTCTGAGAGACTTGTGCTTTTTCAGAGCTTCGCCGCCTCCCAGTACTGCACGGCAGCCCTTTCTGACCCCCCCCCCCCTCCAAATGACCCTGGCTCTTTCCTGCTTCTAGCTGCCCCGGGGTTTACCCATCCTCCGCTCTGTGCAGAAGAAGCGGCCCTCCGTCGGGCCCTGGAGCACACAGACGGCGACCACAGCTCTCTGATCCAGGTGTATGAAGCCTTCACACTGAGTGAGTGGCCTGTCCCGCCGCACCCTGGCGTGGACTCCTCTCTTCCTCACCCAGGGGAGAGGGGTGCAACCAGCACCTGCGGCCAGGGCCCGGGTTCTTTGGGGGCCTCAGGGACCTTCTTTGTGGCTGTCCCCTTTCCTCTCCTAGACGGGGAAGACGAGGCCTGGTGCCAGGCTCGGGGTCTCAACTGGGCGGCGCTATGCCAAGCCCGAAAACTTCGGGCAGAGCTCCGAGAACTGATGCAACGCATCGAGCTTCCCCTGTCCCAGCCGGCCTTCGGCTCGGAGCAGAACCGGAGAGACCTTCAGAAAGCCCTCATCTCCGGATACTTCCTCCAGGTTGGGGGAGAGGGAGACAGGGCCTGGGGCGGAGGGAGCGAATCCCGGCCGGTCACAGATCTCTGAGACGGGTCCGAGAGTGGTTTGAAGGATTCTTTGGAACCAGGAAAGTCTCTTCCTGGGAGATGCTGGGATACAAAGGGCTATGGCAGTGCCATTAGGTGTTCAGTAGGGACGGCCCAGCACTCTACTGCTGCCCCTCTCCCGCCCTTGCTCCCACTCCGCATGGCTGGGCTGCCTTTATCCTCCTCGGTCTGCCTCTCCCTCACTCACCCTCTTTTCCCTCCATCGAGGTGGCTCGAGACACAGACGGGACTGGAAACTACCTGCTCCTGACGCACAAGCACGTGGCTCAGCTCTCTCCACAGTGCTGCTACAGAGGCCGCAGGCCCCCGGGCAGACCCCCACCCTGGGTGCTTTACCACAGTTTCTCCATTTCCAAAGACAACTGCCTTTCCGTCGTGTCTGAGATCCACCCGCAGCTGTAAGTTCCCTGACAACTTCCTCCGCCACTCACTTCTCCACCCATGGGACCAGGCGGTGGCTGGGGAACCAAGACGAGGGAACCTTTGTGGCTGGTGATCAAGATTGGGGAAGGATTGTGGGGGGGGGGGGGGGGGGGGGGGGGGGGGGGGGGGGGGGGGGGGGGGAGAAGTTGAGGAGCCGACGTCGTAGGTTAGAAAGAGTGTTTAAGAAGCCCCTGCTCTGCTCTTCTTCGTCAGGCTGGTGGAGTTGGCACCCCCGTATTTCCTAAGTAACCTCCCCCCCAGTGAGAGCAGAGACCTCCTGAATCAACTGAGGGAAGAAATGGCCGGTTCTTCAGCAGGGAGTGAGTCCGCCCCCTCCACCCAGGAGCTCGGAGACCCCTGTGTCCTGCAGTGACTGACCTGCATAAAGCCGGACATGAATCTCGTCTCCCAAGGTCCTTCCTTGGGCTAGCACCAATGCAGTCAGCTTGCCAGGTCCCAACCCTCGGGGCAAGCGAGCCCAAATCCAAGACAGAGTGAGCTGGAAGTAGAAGGAGTGGGGAAAGGTACCAGCCTCCATACCTTTCCTTAGCTTTTTCCTTCCCCCCCGGCCTAAGCCAAACTGACCCTGCGCTCCCTGTTGCTCTATAAACAACGACGACGTTTCTACAGCACCAAATCTGCGTCTGCTTCTGTGGCACCAATGCGGTAGCACGACACTATCAAAAACCACTTCTCCTCTAGCCATTGCCCCAGGCCTGGTCCCCACGTTGGGCACCCTTTTGTGTTCAGTCCTTACCACAGTTTAGCTGCAACTGGCCTGGCCCTGTCGATGGCCCGCTTCCCTCTGACACACTGCTCCGGCGTGTGAAAGAAATGAGAGAAACCCAAGGAAACATCCCCAACGTTCCCTGTGTCCAGTCCCTGTTCAGGGAAACTTCAGGCCTGCTTTTTAAACAGGTTGATTGCCTCCAGCTTCCCACTGTCGGCTTTCCAAGGGGAGCCTCCTGGCAGCCTGGGCCGCCCACAGGAGGGTTTTCCTAACAACCTCAGAGACCGCCTGGTCTCTCTTGTTGGAAGTGGGCCATGACTTCCCCCTTTCCTCTCTGTAACTATGAACTTTGGTCCACTCCAGTAGAAGTCCATGCGTTTGTAGGATTCGGTGGGGAGTCTGCCACGGATCCTGCTTTCCTCCACAGAGCTTTCTCCTCTCTCAGAGATAGTCTTCCATCTATCTCTCCCCTTAGACTCAGCGTGCCCTCTACCAAAGCAGGCCTTTGAACCTGTGCTGGCTTCACCTCTTTGGGAGACTGTGCTTTTCCACCCCAGCCATAGAGTCACAATTGGTTTAACAGGGTCCTGGGACGAATCTTAGAGCTCCCCAGCTGATCATCTTATGGATTCTTATTGATCACCTGGGATCCTTTGATGAGCAGACGCTGGGGTGGAAGCAACATGCCTGGGTTGGTAGCCCTGCATCATAGGCACTTTCCCAGAAGATATTCCCTAGGCCTCCGATCGACAGAGTTTTACCCAGAGTTCCTCTTGCTCCAATTCTTTTTTTTTTGGGGGGGGGGGGGGAGGGGCATCACTGCCCTCTGGTGGTGGGAGTAGGAGGCCCAGCCTTGCTACTGGATTTGAACCTCCAACCCAGTGGGCTGCACAGCCACGCTCCAATCTTTTTACACCTTGGTCCTCCACACCACATTGTCACTGCCTTCCTGTTCTCTGCCTTCCCCACCCCGCAGTTACTTTGAACACACCTCTGTAGAGTGACCAGACGCCCCGCTTTTGCCAGGACAGTCCCAATTTCAAACCATTTTTCCCGAGTCCCGCAGCGTTTTAAAAAAGTCCTGATTTTTGGAAAGAATGCACAAGCTAGGGAACAGCTGGAGAACAGCGGCAGAACGGGAAGGGAATACACTCCCTCTACCCCCACCCCCACCCCCAGTCAATGGTGTCCCTCTTTACCAATGTTAAAGTCTGGTCACTTTACGTCTAGGACTGGTCACTTCCATACTATTCAAATCCTGCTCACCAGAATCCCACTGGGCCCCTTCACAGTGCCACGTCCTCCTGCCCGGCCCAGCCCTGCCCTCTCCTCCGGGCAGGTGCCACAGCCCGGTGAGTTTTCCGAGATTTGAGATCTTCCCTTTCGTTTGGTGCACAACGGGCTGCACACACTCGAAAACACGAGGCTCAGAATCAGTTCTGTGGCTGGAAGGAATCCTTAGCAATGACTTTACAGTTGAGGAAGGTCGGACCACCTGCAGGTCCTGACATAGTGGCAGGCTTCCCCGCGCGCGGGCTCTCCTTCATCCCTCCGCTGTCCTCGGAGTCCTCCGTCCTTCACAGTTTCCTAACTCGCGCAGCGGAGGCGCGGGCTTCAGCCGCCCCTTCCCGGGGCTTGGAAACAGAGCGCCCTCCCCACGCATCCGCAGAATCCCGAGCCTCCCATTGGTCGGCCCGCCCTCCTCCCGGCACGTCATTGGCTACCAGCCGGCAGGTCCCGCCTAATCGGCGCCTCCAGTTCCATCCCGTGCGCTAGCGGTTAAATGAGAAATGGCGGGAAAGGCCGAGGCCGAGGGTCCCGGGCTCGGTGGCTCTCCGTCCGCTTGGGAGGCCGCAGAGGGCCCCAGAGCCCTCGGGGACAACCTGCAGGCCCGCGGCTCCTCCCGTGCTCCGCCGCCCCGAGACAGCGGGAGGGGACAGCCGCGCCCCACGTCCCCGGCCGGCGCTCCAGCAGCGCCCGCGTCCGGCTGGGAGCGCTCACACGACCGAGGCGAGCCCCGACACGGAGGCCACCTTGTTGTCCTCCGCCCAGGGCTGCAGGTTCTGAAGCGCGAAGAGCGACGAGTTGTGCAGACAGAGCGGGTCGGGGGGCAGGGGCGGCCGCAGGGGCCGCGGCAGCGCGTCCTGCTGCAGGTGCAGGAGCAGGCGGCCCGCGCGGTGCCGCTCGGCCTCCCGCTCCTCGGCCGTCTGGCGCCTGTGCGGGCGGAAAGCCGGGGTCAGCGCGGCCGTCGGTGCGGCCGGGAGCCCCCCCCCCCCCCCGATCGCCCGCCCGCGCCTCACCGCCACTTGGTGCGCCGGTTCTGGAACCAGGTCTTGACCTGGGCGTCCGTCATGCGCAGGGCCTTGGCCAGCGCCGCCCTTTCGGCCGAGGCCAAGTACTTCTGGCGCAGGAAGCGCCGCTCGAGCTCCAGCACCTGCGAGCGGGAGAAGGACGTGCGCGGCTTCTTCCGCTTTGGGGGCGTCCGGTTTTGGTAGGGGTGGCCTATGCGGCGCGTCCCGGAGAAGGGAGAGAGCGCGGCTGCGGAGAGGACCGACGGGCACGGAAGAGGGTGCGTGGGGGGGGCACAGAGAAGAGAACACGGTTGCTCAGGTCCCTAGCTCAGCCCCCCTCCAGGGGAGGGTCCCAAACCAAAAAGGGTCCCGGAGAAATGGGCCTCCCCACTTCACGCGCGCGCACGGTGTGGCCCTTGAGACTGCCGGGGGGGGGCGGTGCTGGCCCCGACGGCGCTCCCTCCCCAGCGCCTCTCGGCAGAGCAACCAAAACATCCCATCTGGGGG
>PVJH01018337.1:0-45458 GCA_004026705.1 Nesogale talazaci | reverse complement strand
AAGTACAACCAAAGTGCTCATTAGAGCATGTCCTCTGGACATCGTGTCAGGAGAGACCAATCCCTGGAGAAGGACATCCTGTTTGGTAAGTGGAGGGGCGGCGGGAAAGAGGAAGGCCTTCGCTGAGTTGGATGGACACACAGGGGCTGCATCAATGGGCGTAGGCCGAGGACTGATGGAGAGGAGGGTACCGGACCGAGCAGTGTGTCCTTCTGTCTGCATAAGGTTGCTATGGGTCGGAACCGACCAGAAGGCACTTTACAAACAAGGAAACAACATTTGTAACATTTAACTTGACCGCTGTTCTCATCAAAGATGGGGAGAGAGACCAGAGGACCCCCTTGCGTATTGTCTGTCCCGAAACACTCAGTGTTAGGTGGGTGGCGGCAGCCAGTTGGGACCACCTCTGAGGACCACAGGTCTCCCTGTTTTCAACAGAAGCACCAAGTGCAACTCACGGACATGAGTCAGTGCCAACTCAGGGCGATGTTCCAGAACTGCCCCATGGGTTTCCACGGTGGCGACTCTTTACAGGCACAGAAAACCTCATCCCCCTCCTCGGAATGGCTCTTAGTTTTGAACTGCTGACCGTGGGTTAGCAGCCCAACACGTCACCACCAGATCACCAGAGCCTTCCCTGGTTGCAGCCAGAGCGTGTCTTCTGGCAAGCGTCCGTCACCTTGAGCGTGGTGTATGTTGATCATACAGGCTCTCGTCTTTTTGCTAAGAGCCCTGGTGGCGTAGCAGTTATAGGCTGGGCTGCTAACCACAAGGTCGGCAGTTCAAAAGCCCCAGCCAGCTCTGTGAGAGAAAAACCAGGCCTCCTACTTCCGTCAAGAGTTGCCTTCTTGGAAAGGGCAACACACAAGGGCAGGCACACCCTGTCTTACAGGCTCACTGTGAGTTGGCCTCCACTCAAAGTCTGAGGCTCGCTTTGTCTGTGCCTAGCTGAGGGGACAGCTCTAGCCCTCGGGGTCCTTCTGAGTGTCACAACACTGTGTGGGAGGGGTCCCCCCTCTTCCCTCCCCTCTGCCTTCCTGAGCCCCACACTGTCCTCTCGTCCATCTTGGCGTTGCCTGTAGAGGATGGAACTTGTTCCACCGGTGGGCCCAGCTCACTTGGCAAATCAAAAGGCACTTTCTAATTTGCAGTCATATATTAAATTCACACATTCCAGATTGAAATTCGCACAATCCACTTTGCATTACTCACACTTAATAGTAATGCCTTTTGGCGATTGCCCTCGGGCTGTTTAAGAATATAAAGCAGGTTTGGGTTGCCGCTTTGGACGCCGTTCACAGATTGTACATCTAATTAGTTTACTGCGCTCTCCCCCTCCCCCTCCCGGTTCTGAAAAAAACGAGAGGGGCGTCGGAAAGTTCGTGGACAAATGGAATTCAAAGATAAAGGAACTTTTTTCCATGGGCCCTCTGCCGCCTCCTCCTACTCCCCCACCCCTCATCATCTTGCTCTCTGAACAAAGACTGACAGGTAGAAGCGACTTCGCCCGATAACCACGTTCATCTTACCTGAATGTGCCTGTCCGCTCACTTGGAAAAGTCATCTCTTTGGGGCCCTAATTTACTGCAAATTGCTGTGCATCCCTCGGAGATGTTGTATCCACCCGTGAAATGAGGGAGAGAAGGGTAGCCGGGATCGGAGAGACCGCAAGGATAATTTATTTCAGGGCCCTTTCCAGTCATTTCACCCTCAGGCTCTCACTCGGGCCGAACGGAAGCAGCGTCTGCTCGACAGGAGGACAACCGTTCTGGATGCTGCCGGGGGTCCTCAGACTGGTTCCGACCCAGAGTGACCCTGTGCCCAACAGAACCGCTGCCGTCCCTGCAGCACCCTCGCCGTTGCGGCTGTGTGTGAGCCCATCGTGGGAGCCACGGTGTGAATCCACCTCACCACAGGCCTTCCTCTTTGTCGCTGCCCTTCCACACGACAAAGCTGGATGTCCTCCTCCTGGCAGCACGTCCCAGGTCCGTGCGACGAAACCCTGCCACCCTCGCTGCTAAGGAGCACAGCTCTGGCCGTCGTTTTTCCAACTCAGATCGGCTTGTCCTGTTAGCAGTTCGTGATGTCTGCATTATTTTCCGGGAAAATCTGACTAAGAAGCTTGTTCCTTAGGCGAACGACGACCAGAAATAAAAGGTACCCCAAGCAAAAGTCTGACCAGAGGAGATGGCTTCCCTTCTCAGGGAATTGTGGGAGATGTTGGAGGTCACGTGACCTGGCCTCAGGCATGTGATGCAGATTTATTTATTGCAGGTATAAAAAAATTGTCCTGGGGCAAAAATGGAAGAGCTGATAGTCGAAAGAAAGGTGCTAAGTAGAAAGGAAATGTTTTGGAAATGATGATGGCAACGTATGTACACACCTGCTTGATACAATTGATGTATGGATTGTTTTTGTTTTTTGGTTTTTTTTTTGGGTATCACTGCCCTTGGTAGCCATGGGAGCTACCCCGCGCTGCTTCTGAGAGCCGCCCGCTGGATTTGAACCACCAGGCCTGCGGGCCGCAGTCCCGCCCTCAACCACTTACACCCCTGGGGTTCAGCTGATGTAGGGGTAGTTATAAGGGCTGGAAGAGCCCCCAATAACATGATTTATTAAGATTTAAAAAAATGTTCTTGGGACTCTGGGTGACAAGGCCATATTCTCCAAATCGAAGTCGATATGTCCCTACTTACTCGGGGAGCCAAGGGACGGCCACGACGACTGCTCCCGCCATCCAGCATCTCCCGAGGAAGGCTGCTGTCACGACACACTGGGATTGTTGTACAGCTCTTCTGTCTAGCACAGGGGTCGGCAAACTGCGGCTTGAGAGTCGTGGGCGGCTCTTTCAGTGTGAACCGGCGACTCTGAAGCCACGTTGAAAGCATTCGAAGCTTATTGTTTCAGATCACGGTGAATTCGTTTGTTTGGAAAAGTGTGTTTAAGGCTCTTGAGTGACTCTAAAGTTGTTAGGAGGGACAGGTTTGGCTCCGATCTCAAGAGTTTGCCGACAGGGCACGGTCGTGATCTCCAGATGGGTTGGCGTCCGTTTGTCAGGCCGTCCCTGCCACCTCGGGACACGTGCTGTGTCTCTCGTGGAGGGCATCGTCCTCCCGTTAAGAGGGAGGTGAGGCGAGGAGCCCCAAGTTGCAGTGGGCCCCAGTAACAGAGGGTGTGATAGGAATGTTTATCGTGCCAACTGGCCAATAAGCACATGTGGGATGAATAAGGCTGCAGTTTGATCGCAGGGCCGAGATCAATGGCTTGGTGAGACCTCTCTGTCTCTTGCTCTCTGATGATCCGGCCAATGTGCGGGTGCCTCAGCTGGTTCTCTGCCCCAGTTTGCGAGCGACACTACCTGTGGGACTCCCGGTCCGTGGACTGCATCGCTATAGTTTGAAGTTCCTTCAAGACCTGCCTCTCCACACTGCTGCTATGTACATCGCTTGAGCTGGGGACTGTCGGAACCTGCCATCTGGCTGACTGTTGGTGACCTTCCCTGCTGTTTGCTGCCTGGGGCTGGACTGCCTATATTGCACTACAGAGGACTCAGCTGTCTTTTTCTTTTTTTCTTTGGTCTGCTTTCTTGATTTGCGCCCAGCAGCCTGCATGGGTTGAAGGACTGCCGGTGCATTAACTGTCTCATGGAAATGAGTTGCACTGAACCGTTTATATTGCTCGGTAGACTAATTAGCTGTTTATTTATTTTGTTCTATCTATCTGTCTATCATATCTCTAAAAATCATTGGTGTCCTGGTCTTGTTTCTCTAGAGAACACAGAGAGTTAGTTCTTGCTCACATTTCTGTCTGCACTGGCTGTGGCCCTGCTTTCAGCACCCTTCCCTGTGCCGATTCACGATGAAGGAGCAGCCTGATTCTCGTGACATAGAGGGACGAACAGGAAGGGGCCATGGGGCCATGTCTCCTACGGTGACCCTAACAACAACAAAACCCAAGAGGTGCCTTTAATGGACAAAACTTCTTTAGATTTTGGAAGCCGTTAAGTTCCAACTCAGAGCATCAAGACCGGGCTCTCTGCCCACCTGGGGCACGAGTTTCCTTGCCTCTGACCCCACGGTGATTCTTGAGGGCGTGGACAACAGACACCTCTTCTCCCAGCTTCCACTGGTAGCAACTCTTGATGCTTCTACATTGGTGGACACATTCTTCCATGCGGTTCTCCCTCGTCTGCGACGTTTGTTTTCCATGTCTGCGTTCTCCTTTCAAAACACGCCACTCAGGAGAGAACAGGATTAGGGCCAGCCTGTTAGACTGGTAGACGATTTATCTGATATCTTCAAAGGAACTCTTCCTCCCCCCTCACACACACACCAAGCAAGGTTGTATTCATAGGGATAGGGGCTAACACTTCAACCTATCTTCCTGAATTCCATCCACTAACACTTAGTCAGTTCCATGCATGTAGCCACCCACAGATGTTTGCCTCTGGCTTTCTCCGACAGAGGTGGTTACCTTCTATAGGGGACACATAGAATGCATCCTGGTGGTGCCTCCGCTTAAGCATCGGGCTGATAATGGAGGCTCGCACATACCGGCAGCTCCTTGGGAGAAAGGTATGGCAGCCGGCTCCCATCCAGAGAACAAGGTTGGAAACCCCAGGGAGCATCCGACACCAGTTCCTCTCGGGCCGAACAAGAAGCGTGGACAGAGCCCCGGCTCTTGGGTCCAGGAGAGGCAATGCTTCCTCTCGGCCTCACGTGGTGGTAGGTGGAGAGGCACAAGCCTCCTTACAGGGAAGGGGGGATCAGCCCATCACCGGTGAGCCCCTCCCTCCCTGACGTTGCTCCACGTGGGCTGTCACATGCCACCGTGGCCACTGGGCGTGGGCTTCTATCAGCCACTTTCGCTCCTTCCTCTGTGGAAGTTTCCAGTGGGGAAGTCCATGGCCATGAGGAGGTGTGACCCAACCCTCTGGTTTACTGGTGAGAAAACGGAAGTTTTTCATGAAGTGCACTGCCCCCCCTCTGCCCACTGACTTCCCTGCCATCTCTCCTCACTTGATCCTCTTGTGAGAACGGGAGAACATTCCAAACTGTTGCTTGGTTAAGGACAACAGGACTCCCCTCCCCCCCCCCCCAATCTGGGAGGTGTGGGGGGGACATACAACCTCCCTCAGGGGTCAGTCTCGACTTGCAAATGACCTGCGTTTTATATCTGTTTTCTCCCAGCCACATTGGTCCCAGGTGGTGTTGGGTGCCGCTGGGCTGGACCTGGCCCCTTCAGGGAGGGCCTTCCATGATGGACAATGTCCTGTCTCAGCCCATACTGGTTTCCTAGGCTAGATTCTCCCCGGGAGCAGACAGCCAGGTCTCTCCCATGGAGCGGCTGGGTCAGTGTGAACTGCCCACCCCCGGGTCAGCAGCCGAGGGTCTAATCAATACACCTTCAAGGGCTCCTGACGTGTGGGCTCGAGGAAATGGATTTCCCTTCAGCATGCAGCATCAGTGGCGCAGCTGGTCAGTCCCAGTTCCTGCCAAGGCAAGTGCCCGCATGTCTTAGAAAAAGCCCACGAGGCTCCATGCATCTTTGATCTAAAAATCTAGCCTCCCCGTGGGGAGTGGGGGGCGTCGCTCCAGCCTCCACATGGATGACATGGGGAGCCGTGAGGGGGTAGGCTGATCTGCGATCACTGGCCCACCACTGTTGGGTGCAGAGTGCATGGTCTCCACTTACCCACTGACTTCCCCAGGCTCCACCACTGCTCGGCGGAGATTTTGAATTCCGCAGTCCCTGACCGATGCCCAAGCCATCGACCAGGCGCCTCAGCCGGGAGAGCCTCCAGATGGCAGGTGAAGGTTGGGCAGACAACAGGAAGAGGCAGAATAGGAGCATTATTGCTGCAGGGGGTGGAGAGAGGGGAGGCATGGCGTGAGAGGCGTCAAGGTGACGTTCAGAAGGAAAGTGACCCAAACCCACTAACTACCATGGGGTTGATTCCGACCCATCCCGATCCTGTAGGACAGAGTAGAACTGCCCCAGGGGGTCTCTAAAACGGATCCTTACAGACACAGATGGCCCCATCTCTCTCCCTCGGAGCAGCCAGTGGGTTCGAACCACCAACCTTATTTTTGGTTAGCAGTCCTGAGTGCTTAACCATGAGGCCACCGGGGTTCCCTTTCCGACCACACCAAACCCACTGCTGTCAGCCGGGCTGATTTCAGTTCACAGCGACCCCATGCACGGAGTAGAACTGGCCTGTCAGGTTTCCAAAGCCGCCGTCTTAAGGAGGCACACCGCCACGTCTTTCTCAAGGGGCCCCGCTGGTGGCTTCTAGCAGCTGAACTTTTGGTAAGCAGATGAATGCCTAACTGTGTGTCACCACCGCCCCTGGACATGGCCCCCAAAGCCCTTTAACGTCCAGAACAAAGAGGCGAATTCGTGGTGGTGATTAAAGATCCAGTTCGAACTCTGAAGTTTCTGACCGCTGTCACCAAAGTCCTGGAAATACGGACTTGCATTTGTCAGCGGCTCACCAGAATGAGGCCTTTCTTGTGGCACTGCCAACGTGGTAGAAGTCCGGTGGCACCTATCACTCATGGGGTAACTTAGAAGGGGGCCGTGGTGCTGTAGCCAAAGATCAGTAGTTCAAACCCTGTAGCAACTTTGTCGGGGGAAAGATGATCCAGTCAACTCTCCTAAAGCGTTACAGCAGGGGTCTTCAAACTTTTAAAACGGGGCCAGTTCACTGTCTCTCAGACCATTAGAGAGCCAGACTATAGTTAAAAGTAAAACAAAAACTATGAACAAATTCACTGCGGATCCAGGAGGAGTCGACTGCTAAGCAGGACAGCAGCCGTGGCAAAAACACCCAGAGGGCCGGATAAATGTCCTGGGCGGGCTGCATGTGGCCCACGGGCCGTAGTTTGAGGACCCCTGAGCTACAGCCTCAGAAACCCTGTAGGCAAGTCTACTCTGCCCGTCAGGGTCACAGTGCATCAAAATCAACTCAATGGCTCTATAGGCTTATAGGTGATAAAGAACAACTTGCCCACGTCTCCCGGCCTTACAGCGGATCATGATTCACAGACCCTCTGTAGAGTGCCAGGACTCTACTCTGCGTCCTACACATGTCCCTTCATGTGCCCCATGCGCTGTCCATGTGCTCTCCCAGTCCCCCAGCTCCATCGGAACACCCATTCCCCACGTGGCTGGTGTTAGGAAAAACAGTTGGATTACATATTTAAATGAAGGGGGCCGCCACAATTCTATATTCTAGTCGTTCTCAACCAGAGCAGTTATCACGCCTACTTAGAGAGCTTTGAAAAATGACACAGGCCTACCCCACCTTGAGAAGCTAGTCTGTGTAGATAAGACCAGGGCATCGGGATCGGAGAAGACTCATGAACAAGCCCATGTGAAACCTGTCCCCAGTGAAGAACGAAGATGATTGCCTAAGGTATGGGTCCCACCTCAACATAAAGAAAACAATTTCTCATGGCAGGACCAACAAACAGCATCACGATAGATGAAGAAAATATTGACACTGAAGGAACTGGTTTATTTGGATCCATAATCAATGTCCAGTGTGCTGCTGAAGATGAAGGGATCTGGGAAGAGGCATCAAAGAACTAAAACATATCATAAGTGAGGGGGAGTACAGATTGGGAACCCAAAGCCCATCTGTAGGTGAAGTGACATCCCTTACAGAAGGGTCGCAGAGAGATGAGCTAGTTAGGGTGCAGTGTAGCAACCATGGAATATGAAACTCCTCCAGTTCTTCAATACTTCCTTCCCCCCACTACCATGATCCCAATTCTACTTCAAATCTGGCCAGACCAGAGGATGTGCACTGGTATGGATAGGAACTGGAAACACGGGGAATTCAGGACAGATGATCTCTTCAGGACCAGTCGTGAGAGTGGCGATACTGGGAAGGTGGGGGGGAAGGAGGGTTAGAAAGGGGGAACCGATCACAAGGATCTACATAGAACCTCCTCCCTGGGGTGCAGACAATAGGGAAGTGGGTGAAAGGAGACATCAGTCAGTGTAAGATATGACAAAATAATAATTTATAAATTACCAAGGGTTTATGGGGGTGGGGGAAGTGAAGCGGGAGGGGAAGCATGAGGAGCTGATCCCAAGGGCTTAAGTAGAGAATGATGTGATGAGAATGATGATGGCAACAAATGCACAAATATGCTTGATACACAATGCATGGATGTATGGATTGTGATGAGTTGTATGAGCCCCCAATAAGATGATTAAAAAAAAAACCTCCATGAAAGTGACAGGTTCTTACAAATATTTGGGCTCTCCCTAAATAGTTATTAAATACATAAAGTTTGTTGTTAAAAAACTCAAGATGTCTTTTAAAATGCCGGAAAGCAGAGCTGTCTCTGTGAAGCACGAGGCAGGCGGGCGCCTAACCCAAAGCCGAGGCATCCTCATGGCCTCCTGTGTTTGCACAAGCTGGTCGGTGATGGAGGGGAAAGACTGTCGACTATCCCAGGGCCTGGGAGAAGAACGAACCAAATCGGGGTTGAAGAAGCCCCGCCAGATGCTCCTCAGAGGTGAACATGGCGAGATGGTGTCTTGTGCGCTATGGACACTTTATTGGGGGGGGGGGGACCAGTCCCTGGAAAGGACATGGTGCTCGCCAAAGCAGTGGGTCACAGAAAAAGGACGATGAGCTGCACTGACATGGGCTACCACAGCGACCTGAAACGCAGCAGTGCCTGGGAGCAGTGCAGGGCCGGGCAGTGTTGCTTGCTGTGTGGTCCAAGCGTCCCCAGAAGTCGGCATGGACTCGGAGATGCCTAGCCCCCACCCCACCCCTCCCTCCCTTGGGATCCTGATTTGGGAGCTTTGGGAGTGTCCAAGGTGTCGGTGGTTTTTAGAGTGCCTTCCCAGCGATCCCACCGGCTGGGCTGACAGGGAACACACGCCGAGATAAACTCGCTGCCTCAGTCTCTTACCAATCCACAGAGGCTCAGCTCCCCGGGGAAGGTGGGGGGGAATGGATGGTGTCTGCCATCTTTTAGTTGAGGAGCATCGAACACGTCTTCTCCAACTCCTTTCTCCCTGCCCAAACGCCTTGCCTGTAAATCCAGCTGGGAGCACATTCAGGGACTGGGAACCCACGGACACAGACCCTGCACCATCTTGGGATTGCTTGGCAGGCAGCCCCAGCCCCTCCCCCTCACATTCCCTCTTTCTTCTGCCGGCACGTCTCTTTCCTCAGTCCTCAACCCAGAGACTTGTGATTGTGCAGAAATCGGCGTTCGGTTTTCCCCGTGACCATCAAGCTGCATCCCCTTAACGTGTCGATCAGATCTCCTTTGTTATTGTTTTTAATGTGCTTGCAGAACTCCCTGGACTGCTCCCGTACCACGACGGTCTGCTCAGGAATGAACAAAACACAGGAGGAGCAGCACCATTTTTTCTTGGGAACGTTTGTGTTTGACGATTTGGCTGCATGCAACAAAACCCAAGGGTGAACCTCGCGCCTCCAAGGACTGGCATAGCCCGAGCCAGATAGTTGGGGGGCGGGGTCTCATCCCGTCTTTCACATTTCAAAGCAATGGCACGCTCCCTAATCTTCTGCCACCGCTCGGCTCGAAGTGTGTGTGTGTGTGTGTGTGTGTGTGTGTGTGTGCGCGTGCGCGCGCGCCCTCGCATGGAAGGAATTTTGCCAAAGTGCTTGGCAACATGCCCAATGCACTCCTTGTGGACCAGACAGAGGGAGGCAGCCGGGTGAGGGTTTCATGGGCACTGGGCTGACAGAGGCACTCCATGAAAGGGAATTAATTAATAGCTCTGGGCTGGCCGGAAAAGCAATCTGGAATACAATGCTATCAGACTCTGCACTTGACCCTGCGCTCCAAGTGTTTGGATTAGAGGTCAAGATGAGCAGATCAAATTTCCTGATGTGGGAAGGGCAGATCTGAGGGAAGGTTTGGGATCAAGGCGACAGCATTAGGAAGGCCCTTTCAGGAGGATGGAAGGGGTGGGGGGAACAGTTAAAAGAAGCACAAGGGAAGCAGGGCATGACTCTATACTGACCAATTACTTGAGTCTCCGGGCCAGAGAGGAAGAATACTCACTGCATATGAAATCGGGGTCCCCCAAGGCTCCAGCTTCCCTCAGATTGACCAAGGCCACCTCAGAGGCGCTCTGGGCAGGTTAGGGCCTCTCAGTCATGCACAGGGCTAGTGAGACGGACCCTGGAGAGTGTCCACTCCCACCCAGTGGCCTTTCTTCTCAGCATGTGTTCCTGGGTTGGCGAGTGCCACAGTGCGCAGGGCGGCTTACTTGAACGTCTGTCTGGGGTCCCAAACGGGACACTCTTTCCCGAGTTTCTGACATAGGCACACAGTCAGGCGCCCAGGCCCGGAGGGAGGGAGTGTCCCCAGCTCTGTGGGGTCCCTTCTGCAGGCCTGGAGCACGTGTGGGGGAAGGCAGGCCTGAGTGTGTGATTGTGGGATGAAGGCACGGCCCCGTCTGGAGACTCAGAAACCGCCGCCCCTCGTGGCCCACAGGGAGGTGGTAGAGAAGAAGCCTTTGGTACCTCCAAAGGCCTCATGAATCTCCACTCCTGTTTCTTCCGTTTCCTTCCCCCGTCCAGGCCCAGCCCGGCCCAGCGAGAGGACAGAGACGTTTGGTCCTTTGTGCAGTTGCTCCCCCTCCCCCAGATTCAGTCCCTGACCGGAGCCCCAACCTGCCCCAAGTGGAAAGCCCTGACACCAAGCACCTCCCAGGCCTCGCGTGGTTCTGCATGTGGGGACACGGTCCGATTTCTCACCCCCTGGGTTCTCTCAGCCCCACGCTCCAGGGCTGGTCAGGTCTGGGCAACCTCAAGAGCTTTTCCTCGGAAATGTCACCCTGTCCCTTCAGCACGGCTAGCCCGCAGGGAGAGCCACGAGCAGGGAGGGAGACGACTCTCCGGGGAGAATTAAAAAAAAACAAAAAAACACGGGAGATTGGTTTAATTCTCTTGTATGTCAAAGCACCTGCTCCTATTAGACGAGGAAGCTGGGGGTGGGGGGGAGGGGGGAGCACGGCACTGCTCAGAGCTCTGGTCACCATGGCAACCGCACAGTCAAGTGGGCTGTGGGCACACCTGACATTCTCAGGTTGGCGCACCAGATGGCACCTCATAGATTTCATCAAGGGGGAAAAGAAACTACCTTGACCCGCACCCTGGGTACGCATTCCACCTCCCCCCACTCCACCCCACCCCCACCCCAGTCCTCCTGTCAAATCCAGTCGCTGGAGCACCGTCAGCCCCTGCCACTGGTACACACAGGCCCAGAAGCCTTTCGGTCAGAGGGCTGGAGCCAGCTTTCTTGCTTCAGAAAGAGGCTGACAAACCCGTCTGCAGAGGTAGCTGGAGTAGCTGCTAGCTGGGGGCAGCCTGGGCAGCTTGGGTAGGTGGGGCATCTGGAGTAGTTGGAGTGGCTGGTAGATGGTGCACCTGAGCAGCTGGAACAGCTGGTAGTTGGGGCAGCTGGCGTAGCTGGTAGCTGGGGCAGCTGGCGTAGCTGACATACCCTCTGGTGTCTCCCGCCCCTGCCTAGGTTGATAGGATGCCCCCACTCCTACACCAGAAGCTGGCATGTGTCCTCGGCCATGTGAGAAGTGCTATGTCACCCCAAACACCATATCGGTCCCCCTTGGTAACTGGCAGATCAGTATAAGCCCCTCATCTGGGTTTCTGGAGAGGCAAGTGGGCAGAGCACCAAATCCCATGTGAGGTTACCAGCGGACCCCTACAGGATGTTAACTGACAAACGCCCCCCAAATGCCATCTAAATTCACGAGAGAGAGAGAGAGAGAGAGAGACCTTTATTGTTCAATTTGGCACATCAGGTGCCCAATCCCTGAAACCCATGGGGCAGGAGGCAGGGGTGTGTGGGCCTCACAGCCCTTCTGCAAGCATTTTATCCCCTCGTTGGAAGCCCCCTCCCCGATTCCTCCTTGGTCTAGTAGTATGGAGTTACCAATCTTTTTTCAGTGTTGTCCCTGGTGGGTTCCGAAGGGATGCAACCAGCTAGTGCTGCCATGGGACTCCTATTTCCTGCCCGGTGTCAGAGCAGAGGCCCTTAGGATGCCTGAAACGGGAGATGGCCACCAGTCCTGATTCTAGCCCCTTAGCCAAGCCTTCCCCTCAGTGGGCATGGCTTGATCTGCTGATCTCAGGCCCCATTGCCTGGGACCAAACCCATCCCCGACCCAGGGGCCTGTGACGTGAATGGATGAAAAGGCCTCCGCTCCGAAGCTTCTGGAAATGTCAGCTTCTGTTACAGTGGTAAGCTTGCTGGTTTCGAGCGCCTCCCGCTTCATCCAGTGATCAGAACCTCGTTACAGGGCCGCTTTGAGCCGGTGCCCACTGCTGGCAGGAGTTTCAGCTCTTTGTTCCCTGTTCCTTGGGACCAGGCAAGCCTGGGTTGTTCTCTGTAAAGTTGCTGGATCACAGTAGGAAGCTGCTGCCAGCGTGGGGTTCTGGAACCATGACTAAGTCTTCGCTCAGGGAAAAGGCATGCTGTGGAAAGCAGGGAGGACGCGTCCTTCCAGGTCATGACAACCTCTGGCAAGCTCACTTGGCCCTTCCTCTAACTGCATCTCCAGTCTGTGCGGTCAGGAGAAATTTGCGAGATTGCCCGGCGGGCCCAAAGGCCTCTTGCAGCACATCTGATCAGCTCATGCCAGGTAGGGCCAGAGTTCCCCTTCCAGCCAGGATGAAGTCCTCCCACGTCCCCCAGCTCCTCCCTCCGACAATAAAAATCCCTGGCCAGAGCTCAACACCCAAGCGTAGGAAGATTCTGCAGGAGGGGAAAGAACTGCCAGGCTGTCCAAGGCCCTGGGGGACTGAGGCTCCTCGCAGTGGCCACTCCACCAGACTCCTCTGTTTCCTCTTCTCCCAGCTTCCAGAGAGGACGCTGCATAGCCTCCAACCCAGAACTGCCAGCAGACGCAGGAAAAGCCCTATGGAAAGCCTTCCTTGTCCACAGCATAAAAAACGGACAACAGCCTGTGACCCTTTTCTGAGTACACAGTTCACCAAAGACGACATGGCCAATGAGCCTGAGAAGAAATGCAGGCGTTCATGAGCTGTCTGGGACAGACCGAGTAGAAAAAACAATGGGCTACAACCATTAGCGAAGTTACAAAGAAAGCCAACCCCCCAATCATAAATGCTGGAGAGATTGGAACGCACACACAGGCTGGTGGGATTGCAGGAGTGTACAAAACCGTGTGATGGTGGGCTGGACTTCCTACGCCCACCAGGGCAGTGATGCCAAAACAATAACAACAACAAAACAACAACAACAAAACAAAGATAGTATGATGGTGGGAAACAGTCTTGCCACTTCCCACAAATGCAAACACAAGACACCTTAGGATCCTGCGGTCTCTCCACTTGGTCTCTACCCTAAAGAGAAATAAAGAACAAGCACTTACAGAGACATGCACAGCCATGTTTATTGCAGCGATCTCGCTTACAGTCAAAAGATGGAAGCAATCGAGGTTCCTCTGCCGAGGAATGGGCAGACGGACTCCGGTGTCCACACTCCAGGCAATAGGCTGCATGCTTCACAGACAACGATGGGTCTGTCAAGCACCTCCCAGCATGGACAAAGTTAGGGGACACTGTGGTCAGTAAAGTGAGTCAGTCTCGTAAAACTAAATACTTGGCGACACCATCGTTTTAAAGGGAAAAAGAAAAGAATTTTCACGCCAAATGAAAAGTCTCTGGAGACCGTGGTGCGTCTAGGGATTTTGGAGGTGGGGAAGAATTGGGATAAGGAAATAGAGGGGGCGCATGAGAAAAGAGTAAGAAGAAGAAAAGGAGAGGAGGGGGTAAGGGGTGGGAGAAGGCGGAGGACGGGGAGGAAGAAGTAAAAGGAGAAGGAAGAAGAGAATAGAGGAAACCACACAGGAGGACTGAGATACTGTCACTGTTTTGACTGGATGGTGTGGTAGGTAAACTCATTGTGCCAACATGGCCAAAGAAGATAGGTAGGTCTGTCGTGACCACATGGCCAATGAACACACGGAAGATCAATGGAAGGGCGGAGATAGAAATGGCTCGGTGAGCCCCGCCCTTGCCCTGTTGCTCTTGGATCTTAGAATTAGCCTGCTGCTAATCAGGAGGTTCATCCTGAGCCTCGACCTCCAAGTGACTTGACCCGTGGGACACCTAATCGGCGGACTGTCTCGCTGTGAGTCAAGTTCCTTCAAGCCCTGCTTCCCCACGCTCCTGAAATAGACATCTCTTGAACTGGGGACTGTCAGACTCTGTCATCGGGCTGACGGTTGGTGACCTGCTTTGCTGTTTGCTGCCTGTGGCTGGATAGTCTGAATTGTTCTACAGAGGACTACTTGGCGGCCCTCAAGACTCCAAGGACTGCCAGTCTACTAGCTGTCTCACACAAGTGAGTTGCACCAGGCCATTGTACTGCTTTATAGATTAGTTAACTGTTTATTTCCTATCATATATATATATATGTATATATATATATATATATATATATATATATATATATATATATATAATTACTAGTGTCCTGGTTTTGTTTCTCTAGAGAACCCTAACACAGATGGGCCGTGAAACTACATATGATATGGTTTTCTTTGTGTTACGTTCCACAAATAAAGGGGAAAAATAATAAAGTTAAAATAAAAAGGCGAAGGGTCACAGCCTAAGAAGAAAAGAGAACACGCCATCTCTTTGCCAAACACAACCCCCTCAGTTACAGCAGAGAACTCATCTCCTATCGCGGTGCCCCTCTCCCCGCTACCTTCACCAGAGCAGGTGGAACCACTTGGATCTCCCTGCCCCGTCGTGCTGTCCAGGCCCAAACAGAGACTTAGCTTTACATCCCGCGCTGGGTGGAAGCAGATGGGGTCTGTGACCGAATGAGCACTTGATCTTTCCTCTCTTGCTCGGTGGAAGCAGCCAGCCCTCAGGCTGTCAGCAGGGCCCAACAAGGAACTCTGCTCACACACGTTTTTGGAAGCATAAGTGGTGTGAGGTAGGGCTCCGGTTTTCTCTGGAAGATATTGTCGCGTGGAGCCTCAAGAGAATGAATGAGTCCCATGTGGGTGAAACTCATGTGACATGCATCACAACTTAAACCTCCAGCCATTAAAGGGCTACACAAAATGATTGCCTTGCTCGTAAGCCCCCGAATCCCACCGCCACAGCCAGTGAGTTGATCCCAATTCCCGGGTGACCCCACGAACAGCAGAACACAACGCCGTGTGGTCTTGTGCCGCCCTCACAATCGCTATGGTGCCTGAGCTCATTTCTGCAGCCCCTCTGTCACTTTTTCTCCTCGAAGCTCTTTCTCCGTTTCTGACACTTTATCAAGCCCGATGCCTCTCTCCCGAGACTGGCCCGAAACACCGGAGACAAAGTGTTACCATCCTTCTTTCTAAGGCGTATCCTGGCCGCACATCTTCCACCTTATTCATTCTTCTGTCAGTCCGCGGTCTAGTCAACTATTCACCAACACCCAAACACTCAAGGGCATCAGTTCTTCTTCAGCCCACCCGATTGGTTGTCCAGAGCTTTTGCCTGCAAATGAAGCGGCACCTGAATCCTCAAGGTGGCACCATTGCTTTTCACCACTTCAAAGGAACTGTCATTTGATTGCCAGTCTTGAGAACCCCATGGGGACTGTCCTCGCTGTCCCCGTGCCACGGTGAGGTGACTCCCATAGCTTACAGCCACCACAGCCAGTGACTCTCCTCCCCAAGCACTCCCCACGACTCTTCCGGGCTCTGTTTAGCATCTCAGACCTCAAGAGGCTGCGGAGATGCATGGTGGGTAGATGGTTCTGTGCTACGCTAGACTGTAGAAGACCAGACCGTCAGAGGTGCCCGTGGGGGCAAAGTCAGCGTTGGGTAACCACTCCACTCGAGATGGGGGTGAGGACCTTGCCTTCCCGATGTGTCGCCCGTTGGGGTTTGGCTAGAGCCTTTTCTTGGGTGGCTGGGCCTGACATGCGAGAGATCTTCCCCCCAGCCTAAGATGACCAGACGACCCACTTTTCAACAATTTGCCCCATGTCCCGCGGCATTTTAAAATTAAATAAATATATTATAATACTATTTTTGCATTCTATGAACATTTTTTGTCGCTCCATATAGACCAAATTTTTAATCAAGAATCCCCGCTCTCCCCCGGTCAATGGTGTCCCGCTTAAAATCTAGTCACTTTACTAGCCCCTCTAATGTTCTTGTTATAATCTCTTCCAAGAATTCTAGGGGAATCTGATGCAAGTCTCTTCTTCTCGGCTCTCTGAAGAGACCTATGCAGATTAGGCCTCACCCTGACCCCCATCACAAGACAAGACAGGGACCCATTAATGATCACAACTGGAAGGCACACGGGGGTCAACTGCAGTACCGTTTGATTAAGAAAGGCCTTGGCGTGTCCCCAGAGGGTGGTCCTATCTCAAGTGGGGACCTAAAGCTGGGAGGGGCCAGCAGGGGAGGAACAGAGGCCTCTTTTGTTCGCATCTTCCTTATACGTCGGGGTTGAAACAAAAACGATGTACATGAAAAATGCCCCGCGGCACAGTTTGAGGCCACTGGCACATGACCAATGCTTCTCGAACCCCGCCTTCGTAAGGAGCATTTGCCTAGTGACCAGGATGGATAGGAGGTGACACGGGGACAAGCTTGCATAGTCATTCACATGCTGACTGCCTGGCGACCTGCACGGGGTGTGGGTGAGTCCTAGGAGAAGCGCCTGAACCCTGGGTGGGCAGATGGGCGGGCGATGACTGTGCCTGTGGAGGGCGTCTTTTTAGGGAGAAGTGCCGGTCTCCTGCAGCCCTTAGTTATCAAGTCCCTTCTGCACGCTCTTTCTTCGGTCCTGCCCCCACTGCTGCACAGGCCTGGTGGCACCCTGGGGGCACACTTGCCCGCTGGTCAGAGAGTCGGCAGTTCAAGCCCACCCAGGGACGCAGTGGGGGAGAGAGTGGTAGTCTCTTCCCATGGGGTCACAGCCCAGGAAGCACCGTGGGACAGCTCGCTCTAGAGCATCCCCTGGGACTGCCACGGCGGGAGCTGGCTGGGGGGCACTCTGGTGCCCAGAGTTCTAGCCTCCGTATCAGTTTGCCCACGAGTTCCTGCCCCAGGATTTCTCATGCCGCCACCATGAGGCTCCTGCAAAGACACCCCAACTGCTCCCCCACACCGGCCCTGCCCCTCTCACTTGGTGTGGGGGTGGCGTCCGACCTCCTTCCATGGCTCAGAGTTGACTGCTGTGACCCAGACAGAGGTCAGCTATGCCTCCCCTCTCCACCCGTGTGCCCAACACTGACACCAGCCATGGCTCCCAGGGCATTCTCATTTCTGCTGAGTTTCACGATTCATTGCAGCGGCCACCCACAACTCGCAGGATGCTCACGATTCTGAGATGTATTAGGGAAGCCATGAGTTCAGGATCAGGAAAGACTCAAGATACAGTTTTTCAGTCGTGATAGCGTCCTGTCAGACATGCCTACAAGGAGGTCTCTCACTTCTCCCTTAACCCAGGGGTCCTCAAACTACGGCCCGCTGAGGACATTTACCAGGCTCGCCGGGTGTTTTTGCTGCTGCCGCTGTCCAGCTTAGCCGCCGACCGACTCATCCCAGGCCTGCAGTGAATTTGTTCATAGTTGTTTGTTTTTTTAAACTATAGTCTACCCCTCCAACGATTTGAGGGACAGTGAACTGGCCCCCTGTTAAAAAGTTTGAGAACCCCTGTGTAACCTCTTGGCCCCTCAGTCCTTGGGATCTCTTGGGACTTTGGGCCAGTCTGGTCTCTGCCCAGCTTGACCAAGTGTTACAAGGTTCTCCCTCTTCACTGACAAGGGCCTGGTGGCACCCCATTCTGCCAGCAATTGCAAGCTGGTTGTTAGCAGCCTGACGCCTAACACACAGTGCTACCAGGACTCCCGCAGGCCCTGGCGATCCTGAAGGAGCACTGTGTTCTGCTCTGTGGGCCAGAGCGACTGCCAGCTGTGTCCACCAGCCAGGCTCCTGCTTTCTCTGCCACTGCTGCACACCGTCTCTTGCTGTGTCCCAGGTCAAGGTAGTTCTCAGTATAGGGGTCCTAGAGACAAGAGGTGAACTCCGACCCTATCTCTTCTTCTTGGTCACCTCGAGGCCCTGTCAGCTCTGAAATGGGCTTTCTTTGAAGCCTCGTAGTATGGCAGAATGAACCAATCCCGTCATTAGCGTTCCGTACACCTGATTTGCATGGTCCCACCCCTTATGGAAGCCCAGAACTTTTGTTTCTCATGATGAGCAAGTTCTCTCCCGCTCAGCACTGCATTTTTATTTGATGGGAGGTGCAAAACCTAGGGCAAGAAGGGCTATCTCCAGCGATTAATGCAGGCAGAACACCGTCACCTCACCGGCTTCTCTGCCTGTCCAACTCCTCGTATGGGGGCTTAGGCTAGGCTTTTCGTTTGTGTGTGCCTCTCTGTTGTCCTCGGACACGTCGACACTGGCTACCTGGTTGTCGCAGGTCATCCCTTCCCCTGGGCCTCTGATCAGCGTCCTCACTGGTCCCTCCTGCCTCTCTCCCTTGCCTCTCCTCATTCTGTCCCCACCACCACACACACAAGGAGCACCCCAAGACTAGGACTTAGCGGCGATCACCATGATGATGTCAACCATTGTGGCTGCTGACCCAAAGCCTGGAGATCCAGGTCCATCCACAGGAAGAGCTTCGCGCCACTTCCCGCGGACCGAAAACCCCGTGAGACACAGGCCCCCCACCCCCACCCCCCCATGCAGGCCGTCACGTGCTGGTGGTGGCACTGGTGGGACGGCAGGAGGGCCGACTCCTCCTGTATCGTTCAGGCCCTGCACATCTCACCCTACAGACTCAACACCAAGGGACGGGGCAGCAGTGTGGGTGGTGGTAGACCCTCTGGGGCCGACGGCGGCCTGGTTCACATCCCAGCTTGACTTCTCTCCTCCTGCGGGACTTGTTCTCTGTAGAGCCCGGTCCCCGGGAGAGGACAGGCATGATGTCCAGAGGGCCTGAGAACAAGAGGAAAGCCCTCACTGAGATGGGTGGACGCGGCGGCTCCAGGGGGCTCTCCCATAAGATGGTCGTGAAGAGCGTGCTGGTGGGAACGGCTTCCTTCTGCTCATTCCTTCTGCCCTGGTTCAGTTGTCGTGTGAATCCCGGTAGACTAGAGAAGCAAATCCAGGGAGACTCCTATGTGTACACGAGAGAACTTTATATATCAAAGAGCAATCGTACATTAAGAAAACATCCCAGCTCAGTCCAGATCGAGGCCATAAGTCCGCTACCACCCCATATGTCAATACGAGTCCATAAATTCCTCTTTAGACTCATGCAGCCCTGCAGCTATGCCGAATGCAGGAAGATCAGAGTCCAGTGGGTGGGAAGTCTTGTGGATCCAGTGGCGGGGGAGGCATCTTGGGGCTGGCGAGGGTCTCCACGTGGCTGCTCCCGCCCCAGGGCTCCATGGAGCTCCCTGTGCCTAGTCCACAGAAATGTCTCTCAGAGAGTCTGTGTTCCGCCTCCAGCGAACCATGTATCTCCTTCAGATGAGGTCATCACGGTGGCACCAGGTTATAGAACTACCCCAGCTCCCATGCATGGCACCGAACGACCATGGCAACCATGACAAAACCTGTGCTGAAACAGGGCAAGCAAGCAGTAGCCGTCTCTCTGCCTCCGATTCTTTACATCATGGAGCTAAGGATAATAGCTGCCTTACAGGGCTGTTGGGAAGATCAAATGAATTCATTCACGCCAAGCGTTTCAAAGGGAGCCTAGCATGGAGTAAGTGCCCGGCTTTCTGTCAAGCCGAGTTAGGCTTTAACAGCTAAGCCTCCTTTGAGAGCCTGGGCCTGTGGTTTGCTAAGATGTGCCTCAGCCTGAGAAGGAAGGTGGAAGTCAAAACCAGGTTGAGAAGATGTGAGCGGATCCGGGATGTTCTTCTGGCTGTAATTTTTGCCACGAGGGCTCTTTCCCAGCACCGCCGGAGTGAAGAGTCCCCGGGGGATAGGTTTTCAAGGAAGAAATGTGTGTTAGTCTGGGTAAAGTAGAGAAACAAATCCGTAGACACGCATATGGGTATAAGGGTACAGTTTATATACAAGAAGAATAGGCCATTAAGAAAGCATCCCACCCCAGTCCAGTTCAGTCATAAGTCTAATATTAGTCCATATGCCTAATACCAGTCTATAACGTTTCCTTCATCATAGGCCAGTGGATGCAGAATCCTGGTGCTGGCAGGAGTCTCCCCATGACTCCTCGCTTCCAGAGCTCAGGGTACATCAACAGCACCCAGTGGTGGTGGAAGCAACTCAGTGCTGGCAGGGGTTTCCATGTGTCTTCTCCAGCTTCAGAGGTCTGGTTCCATCAGGGTAAGGCTGTGTGGCTTCTCTTTCGTCTCTTCCAGTTCCTCGGACGCTGCCATCATGTCTTGTCAGTCCAGTGACTCACAACAACTGGGAAGATGGTCTCTCATCTCCACCAGGGAAGTACCACGAGACTTCCCAGAAGTCTCAGGAGAAAGCCATGCCCCCACAGAAGCCTCCTTGGCTACTCATTGGCTGTCTCCAGATCGACAGGCTAGACTCCACCCCTCCCTCCCAATCATGAAATTGACATCAAGTACATGACCGCCACAGATGAGTGGAGCTTTGATTGAGCAGGATGGAGGATTCCAGGTGGAGGAGATGCCCCCAATAAAAATGCAGACGCAAAGAAAGAGAGCCCTTGAAGGGTGGTCTCTCCAGGCCGGTGTATGTTGCAGTGCAGTGAGGGGTGCCCTCTCCCTGAGATATGTCATACATACCAACCCCTCTCTTATTGTTGGCCTGTTTTGACGCAGATGAGCCTGTGTATAGCGCCGGGGAGTCCTGCACGAGCCTCACAAGCTTCATGATGTTTGAGCCCATGGTTGTAGTCATCGTGTGAATACATCCTGTTGAGGATGTTTTTTTGTTTGTTGATTTTTTGGTAACTGGCCCTGGACTGTACCACACATGATGTGCTCCTCAGGGGCGGGTCCCTCCTGATAACACATCCAAAGTACGAGACCATGTCTCCCCATCTTTGCATTGAACGAGCACCCTAGCCGTGCTTCTTCAACACAGATTTATCTGCTCCTCTAGAAATCCAGGCTGTAGCCCATATTCTCCACCAACTCCATAGTTTCAAGGCATGGGTTTTGTCTCCCGCCTTCCTGATTCATTGGCCAGCGTCGGCGTGCGTATAACCCCACGGAAAAGACCCCGGCGTGGGTCAGGCCTGTCTTAGTCCCTCAGGTGGCATCTGCCTTTGCCTGTGAACACTTCAAGCAGACCCTCTGCAGCAGGTTTGTCCAGTGGGGGGAACATTTGAGTTCTCGACGGCTGCCCCCGTGGGCGTTGATTGTGGATCCCAGTCAAATGAAGACCTTGAAACTTCAGTATCACCTTCATTTATCATCGTGAGACTGATTGGTCCATTTGTGAGAATTTTTTTTTAAAGTTTTATGTTGAGGTGTAATCCCTCCAGAAGGTTTTAGTGTTCCAATAGGTCTTCACTCTCGGCTGGCAAGATTTTGCCACCTGCACATCACAGGTTATTCATGAGTCTTCCTTCAATCCGGAAACCATGTGCTTCTTCATATGGTGTGACTTTGGGGATTGTTTTCCTAGGATATAGACTGATTTAATATGGTGAAGGGATTTAATCCCAACACACACTTATCTTTCATGATTTTAAACAATGCAGTAACTCCTTGTTCTGTTCAAACAATGGCGGCTTGGTCTGTGTACACATTTCAGATGGGCACACTAAAGAGTTTTGTTGTCCCCATTCCTCTTCATGGTATCCTTCATTTGTTATGATCCACACAGTCAATTGCCTTTGTATCGTCAGTAAAAGACAAGCAACTATCTTTATGGTTTCAGCCAGCATTCACCTTTTGGGACCAGGGTAATATCCTTTGTTTCATGCCTTCTTATAAGTCTAGTTTGATTTTCCAGAAGTTTCTTACTGTTGTATTACTGCAAACATTTTTGAATCCTCTTCAGCAAAATCTTACTTGTATGTGATTGTAATGGTTTTGTTTAATCATTTACACATTCTGTTGGAATCTTTCCTTTGGAATGGGCACAGATACAAATCTCTTCCAGTCAACTGATGCGGTAATTGTCTTCCAAATTGTTGGTGTGTCTGTCTGGGTAGACTAGGGAAACAAATTCATAAACACTCATGTGTGGATAAGAAAGAGCTTTATCTACAAGAACAACTTTGCATTAAGAAAAGTCTAATATGGGCTGAGCCCTGGTGGTGTAAGTGGTTGAGTGTGGAACTGCAGCCCGCGGGCTTGGCGGTTCAATTCCAGCGGCAGCTCTCAGGAGTGGCACTGGGTAGCGCCCACAACCACCATACTCAGTGATGCCCACAAAAAAAAAGAAAAAAGAAAAGTCTAATACAAGGTCATAAATCTGATATCAGCCTATATGTCCAATACCAATCTATAAAGTTCTCTTCAGACTCACGAAACACATGCAGTGATGCCAAATGCAGGACAATCACAAGCCAGTGGGTAGAAAGTCTTTGGATCCAGCGGTGTTGTCAGCATCTCAACGCTGGTGGGGGTCTCTCTGTGGTTTCACTGACGCTAGCGGTCTGGTAGCATGAGGGTAGGTCCATGTGGCTTCTCCTCCAGGAGGTCTCGCAGGAAGTCAGCCTTGTCCATAGAAAGTATCCAAGCGAGGGAGCCAAGAGACCTAGTGCCTCCGCCTCCAAGAAAGCAGGACCACATTTCCCAGAATTCTCAGGAGAAGACCACGCCCCCGCAGCGGTCCTATTGGCGATCTCCAGATTGACAGGCTAGACTCCACCCCTACACGCTTCATCCTCTAATTGATACCAGATTAGGTGACTGCCACAGTTGGTTTTGGGCGAGTGAGAGTGCTTCCAGAATTACATTCACAAATTTGAAACATATTGATTAGTATCTGTTGGTTCCTGAAGCCTTGTTTTTGCCTAAGGCGTTCAGTGCAGCTTGACTCTGTCCCTCAAGACCATGGGTTTTTGACCATATGCTACCTCCTAAAAACGGTAGCGCATTGACCAGTTCTTTTGGAAACAGTGACTCTGGTATTAAAAAAATTTTTTTTGATGCTTCCTGCATTGTTCATAGCTTCACTATAGAATCATTCATCATTTCAACCCAAGACTTAAGTGCTTTCAACAACAAAAACCCAAAGACTTAAGTTCTTTCATCTGGAGAAATATTGAGTGTGTTCTTTTCTTTTGGGCTTTCTAACTCCTGTTTTTTTTTTCACTTTTCTCTATAATAATTGATGCTGCCTTCCTGAGCTGTTCTTTGAAGGCTTCTACTTAGCTCTTTTCCTCCTTTCCTCCTTTCACGCTAGTTACCCTACATTCAGGAGCAAGCTCCAGAGTCCCTCGGGGCATGCACATGGCTTCTTCAAGCATGATGTCTTTGATAGCATCACACACCTCCTCTGGGCTTTAGTCTTCCACGCATCCAATCTAGTCTTGGGATGGTCTTTACCTTTAGGTGGAATGTAGTCAAGGTCATACATTGTTTTCATGGACTTCTTTTCATTTTCTTGAGCTCCAACTTGAGCTTGCCTATGAGCAAGTGGTAGTCTGTTCCACACTCAGCCTTGGACTTGACTTGATCATATGCATGCATATTCTTGGTCCATCCGTTCCCACAATTCTGGTGGAGGCTGTTCACGTCACTTGTTTGGTGACTGTGGTAGTTACGTATTCTGGAGTCAACTTGTAAAGGGCAGGAGTCTAGCCTGTCCTTCACTTTGCAGCTTGATGACCTCATTTGGAGGTGCCAGGGAGATAAATAGCCCGCTGGAGGTCAGAGACACAGACTCTCTGCTTGTCTCCCTGTGAGACATTCTCATTGACAAGCCATAGGGAGCTACACGGATGGAACCAGAGCCCTGGAGACTCAACACCAGTGCTGGATCTGGGAGACGATTCACCTTCTTGCCTGTGAAGAATCTCCCTGCATTCAGCATTACTGCAGAGCTGTGTGAGTCTAAAGAGGAATTGATGTTCTAGTATTGGATATAGGGGCTAATATCGGACCTATGGACTTGATCTGGATTGTGCTGGGATGTTTCTCAATATACTATTGGTCTTTGATAGAAAGCTCTTCTACCCCTCTGAGTGTCCATGAATTCGTTTCTCTAGTCTATCCAGACTGACCCAGTGGCTTTAGTTAATAGTGGTTGTGTGCCGCAGGTGCCTGGTTATGTCAGTCCATTCTTGCGAGTCGCTGTCAGCTTCAGCTCCCAGCGGTGTGGTGTGCAGCAGAGCGACATGCTGCCCAGGTCCTGCACCACCTTCAAGATTCTTGCTGTCCTCCAGTGTGGAATGATGGCTCTTGGAGGAGGCCCCCGTGGCAGTCACCTACTCTGCTGTCAAGTTGAGGATGAAGACAGGAGGGGTGGCGTCTAGCCTATCAATCTGGAGGTAGCCAATGAGACCCCTGTGTGGGCCTGGCCTTCTCCTGTGAGAATCCTGGGAAATCTGGTCATTCCTTCTTGGAGGCAGAGACACTCTCTCTCTTGGTTCACTTCCTTGGAAACTTTAGACTGACAATGCTCACTCCCTTGGAGACCCTTGACTGACAAGGCTGGCTCCCTGGGAGACGTCTCTGAGGAGAAGCCACATGGACCTACCGTGATGCGGACAGAAACCGGGACTAGAGAAGCCACAGGGAGACTCCTGCCAGCACTGGGATGTTTACAACGTCACTGGACCCAAAGACTTTCAACCGACTGGCTTGTGATCGTCCTTGCATGTGTTTTGTGAGTCTGAAGAGGATTGGTATCGGACATATGGGCTAATATCAGACTTAAGAACTTGATCTGCACTGGGCTGGGCTGTTTTCTCAAAGTTCCTTTCCTCTTGTATATAAACCTCTCCCTTATATACATATGCGTGTTTATGACTTTGTCTCTCCAGTCTACTGGGACTAACACACTTCCTCCTTTGCATCAGCTCTACCAAGCAGGGTGCTTTCCCCTGGGGCTGTCATTTCCTGATGAAGCGTCCTGAGTCAGCGAGGCTAAGTTTCGTCCTCCTGACTTTTTTGTTTGTTTGTTTTTGGGGCATCACTGCCCTCTGGTGGTGGGATTAGGAGGCCCAGCCTTGCTTTTGGAGAGCTGCTGCTGGATTTGAACCTCCAACCCAGTGGGCCGCAGTCCTGTGCACAATCACTACGCCACCGGGGCTCAGCCCTGTCCTCCCGACTTCTAAGAAACATTCTGGTTTTCTTTCTTCTAATAGTTTGAGCCAGAAGCTCGTGTTTCATGGACAGCCTGAGCAGCCCTATCCGGTCATGTGTGTTGGTGAGAGAACTACACCGAGGCCCTAGTATGTATTTCTTCTGGTGCGTTTAAGGAGAGGGAAGAGAATGAGTCCTAAGGCAGCCAGTCCCAGGAGCTAGCCAACCTCTGTGGTCTTTCTCTTGACGTTCCCTGTTTGCTGCCCACCGCGCCCCACCCCCAACTCCACTCCTCAATGCCTCCATCAGCCCTCAGGGTGGAAGCTGGCCCCAGGTTGGCACATCCCAGCCCCGCAGGTCGGGTTCATCCTGGCTCCCACCATCCCCCAACCTCGGCATCCTTGCAGAACTGACAGTACCAGGAACCGAGCTGTTGCTTCTTTTTGTGGTAACAGAGCAGGCTCTGGTAGTCCCAAGGCTTTAGGGGAGATCAGCATGGTTCAAATATAAGAAGTCGTCTTCTACAGCCTTTCCTATTGATGAGTAGCTATGATGGGTGCCTACGTGCCATGCTGCCAACCCACTTTGCCTCCCCACCACCCCCATGCCAATTGTGATGTGTCAACTCGGTCGGCCTCAGTGCTCATTGGTCCAGCAGACACGACGCGTCCCCCCTCACTTTGAGATCTGGTATGAGCAGCAGCTGGAAGGTTGGCGTTCTTGGGGGTTTGGCCTGTGCTCCTGAGGCAAGCAAATGTTTTGGCCAATCTCTCTCTCTCTCTCTCTCTCTCTCTCTCTCTCTCTCTCTCTCTCTCTCCCACTCATCTTGTCAGCCTATGACCGCCAGCTTTGAATCAACAGCCTGTCGATTCATCAGCCTCTGCAACCACCGGGAGCCAGGAGATGCTTCCCAGCCGGCCACCTGACTCTCAGATGCCAGCCCCCACAATTGAGGTGGTCCAGCTTTTGAAAAGTTGATGGGAAACGCCCACGATCTGTTTATTCCGTGCTATCCATGAACTTTGTGGAGCTCCCTCACCGATTTACACACACCTGTCTGTACATACATTCCTCTCGGGCGGCTAGCCTGAACTCACTGCCATCAAGTTGATTTGGACTCACGGCGACCCTCCAGGACAGGGTAAAGCTCCCTGGGGGTTCTGAGACTAGCCCTGAAGACAGCGAGGGGTAGAGAACCTCCACTCCCTCCGGAGGGGCTGACCCGGTGGCTACCAGCCCGATGTGTAACCACATCACTCCCCGAGGGAGCCAGCCTCAGACACCAGTTCAACACATCTTTTGCCTCCCTGTAGTCTCCCTGCATGGCTCGTCAGCTCTTTAGCGCCCACAGGTGTTTCTCTCGGACATTGCCAGTGACCCCACAGTGGATCTGGGGGAATGCGCACCCACCGGTCCACTTCCCTAGCTCGTCTCATAGACCACAGGCCCAAGGATGACATGCATGACAAGCTGGCCATCCCCTGCATGATTTAGTCTAGGAATAACTCCTGCTGCCTGTGGCTTCCCTGAGGAAGGGAAATGGTTGCAGCTTGGTAACGTTTACAGCTTGTATGTTGGCCACGGGCCTTGCTTCTGAACATAGACGCTGTGGCGGTCACGTGCTTGATGTCAATTTCATGATTGGGAATGTAGGGGTGGAGACTAGTCTGTCAATCTGGAGATAGCCAATGAGACTTCTTGTGGGCTTTCTCCTGAGAATTCTGGGAAGTCTCCTGGTTGGGGAAGAGAGACTTAACTCAGCCTCCAAGACAATGAACTACTGACAAGATGAGATGACAGCATGCTGATTGACCCTGATTCCAGGAGAATGGACGAGCCGGAGGAGAGGCCGCATGGGCTTGCCCTGATGGAGCCAAACCTCTGGGGCCGGAGAAGCCACGTGGAGACTCCTGCAGTGCTGAGATGCTCAGGAGGCCACAGGGAGACCCCTGCCAGCGCTGAGATGGTTCTACTGCCACCAGACACTCAAGACTGTGCACCCACTGACCTGTGATTGTCGTGGTGTCACCCACGTGCTTCGTGAGTCGGAAGGAGACTTTATAGACTGGTATTGGACATATGGGCTAATATTAGACTTATGACCCAGGACTGGACTGGGTTGGGATGCTTTCTCAATGTTCCAAATTTCTTGTATATAAACCTTTCCCTTATATCTATATGCGTGTCTGTGAATTTGTGTCTCTTGTCTACCCAGACTGACACAGAAGCTCTCTCAACCACCTCCGCGTGGGTGTGAGGGCTGCGCTTGAGGGTCTGTCAGGGGACCACCCCAAGGCACAATCAATGGGGCGCCCTGAAACTCTACATGGCAACACAGCACCAGGAGGCAGTCCTGTCTTCATACACGACGATTTGATATAATTGTGTAATCCCGGCATCATTTTTTCTAATACCACAAACACATTTCTTTCTTTAACCGAAGGGAGGATCTTAATGAAATCACCACCTTGAAATAGCTGCATGTAAAATGCGTGTGACAGAAGTCGTTGAAGAGGGTGGAAATCAAAGAGCGTATGGAGATTTGTGGATGGAACCTAGCTTGTTCTTTCTCACCGCTGATCCCTGTGCCGGGCGGGGATGGAGTTTCCCCTCAATGGCCCGTAGGGCTGAGTCCAGGTGACACTACTCACACCACTGCCGAGAAATGATTCCTGGGAAAAGGCTGCTCCCCGTTTCCAAGTTCTCTCCCAGCACACCTGGGTGCAGCAAGGATGGCCTTTCAAGCTCTCTTTTAAATGGAGTGTTATTTCATCGTGCTGTTGACAAAGCAGCCTAGCTTCCCATTGGGCTTCTGCCCCGGGTGTTCAGGAATCATTGTTCCCACTCTCCATGCTGTGTGATTAGCCTTGCACCCCGCCCCCCCATCATCAAGTACCTGCATGCTTTTATACCGCCAGCCTATGTTGCCAGAATAACAAAGAATTAATGTGGAAAGGAGTTTCAAAAGGATATCCAGGGTCCTGGTGGACCTCTACCGCTTGGAAGTGGTTCTTGGAGATGAGGGTGTAGACCTCCCCTTGCCCTTCCTCCCCGCAGGCAGAGTCCGAGAGGAATGGGCATGGAAAAAGGAGATTCCAGTTTCCTGTATCATTTGAGTTTGGGAAATTGAAACATGGCATACCAGTTTCTTTTTTTTTTTCCTTTAAAAAATCATTTTATTAGGGGCTCATACAACTCTTACCATGATCCATTCGTCCATCCATTGTATGCCAAGTACATTTGTACATTTATTGCTATTATCATTGTCAAGACATTTGCTTTCTACTTAAGCCCTTGGTATCAGCTCCTCATTTTTCCCTTCCCTCCCCGCTCCCCCTCCCTCACGAGCCTTTGATAATTTATAAATTATTATCGTTTTGTCATATTATACACTGTCCGGTGTCTCCTTTCACCCACTTCCCTGTTGTCCGTCCCCCAGGGAGGAGGTCACAGGTAGAACCTCATCATCCGTTCCCCCTTTCCACCCCAGGCCTCCCAGTTTCTTTGTGAAGCTGGCAGGCGGTGGGGCTCTCTGCAGACTCCGCATGTTAGAGGGGAAGGAAGGGACCATCAGCATCCCTGAGCCCTGTCTGTTAAGGAGTGAGGGATTTGCACCAGGAGCCCTGGTGTGGCAGAACGGTTACACGCTAGGCTGCCAAGTAGAAGGTCAGCAGTTCGACTGCACGAGCCACACCGAGGGAGGAAGGTGGGGCTTTCTACTCCCATAAAAAGTTACAGCTTCCGCATGCTGGGGGGTGGGGGCGCAGTTTTACCGTGTCCTGAAGGGTCACCAGGAGTCCACACTGGCTGGCTGGCAGTGAGCTTGTTTTTGACGAGCTTCGTGCTCATGCAAAGGGGGCCTATATCCAAAGACTTCTGAGAGGTGGTTCTCGGCTGAATTATTAGACTCTACTCCTGTGTGCTGAGCCCTGGAGCTCCTGGATCGTGCTGGACGCTCCCGCTCAGTTCGGGCCACGTGAGCGCCCAAGGATGGAGTCGGGCGAGTCATAGGTGACTCCGTTCAAGGAGCATGTTGGCGAGTGGTGGCACCTGCGATTCTTTGGGTGCCAGGGCTGCGGGACAGCTGCCGCAGGTGCCAGTCCTGCTGGTCTCCATTCTCCCTCTTCCTCTGTTGTCCCAAGCAAAGGGAGAGCACTTCGGGTGCCTTAGATGGCCCCTTGCACACTTTTAAGGCCCTGGGAACTCCATAGCAAATGATGAGGTAGAACGGAAGCCCTAAAACCACCATGAGGCCCATTAACTGGGTCATTTCACGAAGCCGTGACCTTCTTAAACCTTCACATCAAGAACTGAACCCCATGAGAACCGGGCGGCGCCTGACTGCCGTTACCCAACATCTTGAGAGAAGATTCTGCAGACAAATCCTGATCCAAGGAAAGAAAACCTAGGACGGAATTTGGAATTCTCCAAGAATTCAGACTTTCAGGAGGCTCCAGATGAACCTTCAAAAAATGATTGTTCTGGGATCGTGTTTAAACCTTAATCTGAAAATACCCCTGAGGACTGACAAGCGACAAAAATCAAGGCAGGTGGACACAGTGATGTCTCTGGTGGGCGAATGAGCCCCACAGACATCAGTGTCTACAAACCTGAGATGAGAACTGGACGGTCCCTGGCTACCACGGCCGCCCGCTCTGAAAGGGGCCCTTCAGAAGCTCCCGGATAGAGGGGAGGACACTGTGGGACACACCTCAGAATCATAAAAGAGATCGGACTCCTGGTTGGACAGTGGTAGTCACGGGGACCCCAAGGCTACAACCACCTGCAGGTCTGGAACTAAACTTGCCCCTGTGGCAGAAGAGTTAGCCACTTAAGATCAAAAGGACAGCTTTTACACAAAGATACGTCCAGAGACACGAGGAGAAGAAGGTGTGGGACCAGGGGACACAGGGAGGCACCGGGATGAATGTGGTAGGTAGCGGGCTTGCCAGGGCGAGCCCGTGTTGCTGTGTGTGGCCCCTTCAGTGTGAACCAGAGATGCTGTAAACGTTCTCTTAATTCTCCATAAAATGTAGGGAAAAAATACACCCCAAACACCCTTCCTCAAGTCTTCTTAAAACCCAATAACAGCCAGCTTTCTTAACAAAATGGGCCTGCTTCAGAAGTACACCACCCTGTGTAACCACAAGGTATCCAGGGGATCCGGTATCAGGCATCAAAGAACTAAAAATTATATCGTTATAAATGAGGGGAGTACAGCCCTCAGCAGGTGAAGCGACATCCTCTTACAGAGGGGTTGCAGGGAGGAGATGAGCCAGTGAAGGTACAGTGTAGCAACAATGAAATATGCAACTTTCCTCTAGTTCTCAAATGCTTCCTCCCCCCCACTATCATGTTCTACCTCACAAATCCGGCTAAACCAGGGGATGCACACTGGAGCCAGAAACATGGAGGATTTAGGATAAATGATCCCTCAGGACTAGTGGTGGGAGTGGTGATACTGGGAGGGTGGACGGATGGTGGAGTAGAAAGGGGGAACCAATTTCAGGGATCTACATATAACCTTCTCTCTGGGGTACAGACAACAGGGAAGTGAGTGGAGGGACACATTGGACAGTGTATGATGTGAAAAAGTAATAACAATTTGTAAATTATTAAGGGTTCAAGGGGGAGGGAGGAGGGAGGGGAAATATGGGGAGCTGGTACTGGGGTCCTAAGTGGAGGGAGGATGTTTTGAGAGTGATGACAGCAACAGGTGTGCAAATGGAGTCTGCATAAAATTGATGTATATATGGATCGTGATGGGAGTTGTATGAGCCCCCAATAAAATGATTTATTAAAAAAAAAGGAGGGGGAAAGAGGAGCTTATACCAAGGACTCAAGTCGAAAATATTAGGAAATGAAGATGGCAACATGTATCCAAATATGCTTGATACAAAGGATGTATGGAATGTTATAAGAGCTGTAAGAGCTCCCAATAAAATTACTGGGGGAAAGGGGGGCGCTGTCTCGAGCGCATTCTTTTGAAGGACAGCAAGATGGAATCGACTGAGGACAAGCCATTGGAAAGGTCAGCTAGGAAAGTCAGGGTCCATGGAGCGAAGGCTTCAAAAGTTTCCCGAGAAAAGCTATCCCCCTTCCATTCCAGCACAGTCTGGCCGCGCCTGGGAGCCCCAGTTGGATGGCTCGCCTGCAAAGGCCTGGGGACAGACGTGGCTCTCTGCTCCCCTAGGGACTGATCTGGAAACCCCGCACGGGGCGACCGTGATTGGAGAGGACTCCAGGCGGCAGTGGGTTGGTTTTGGCTGTGGAGCCTGGATCTGCCGGTTTCTGGCGCTCGACTGGATGCGGGTGGTGGGTGTCACACCCCAGGCCGACCCACCGAGGAGAGTGGACAGTGAGAACCAGTTCCCTGGGGTCCGTCGATGGCGTCTCAAGGAATGCCACCCACCCCTCGGGGTGCCCGGTCACAGCTCTTTGATGGGGTCTGGATCTAAAAACTTCCTTGATGCCCCGCTCTGGAAATACTTCTTTCTTTCTTTCTTTTTTTTTTTTCCTGAATGGTTACCGACACTCTCTATAGACTGCAGAGCACAGACCACTTCGGGCATGGCTCCACGTGGGAATCAGTGGCTCGGGTGATGGATATAGTCTTTGTCTTGGGCAATCGTTCTCACGCGCCTCTCCTGCAACGTTCTTGGCTTATCAGTCCTTGCCCTTGAATGGAGCCCTGAGGGCATTGTGTTTCCTTGTTGGTCCGCTAGCCACCAGGTAAGCAGTTCAGTCCCTCCAGCTGCTCTGCGGGGGGAAGATGAGGCTTTCTGCCCCAGTCAGGATTCACGGCGCTGGAAACTGGAGACAGCGCCGTCTCGGTGGCCATGGGCTGTTATTATTGCTAAGTGTTGCCATGGTCTTACATAACAGTGGGTTGTTTAGCCCATTGCCATCGAGCGACCCTATACAGGGCTTCAGAGGTGGTAACTCTGTACTGAGCATGTAGCCTCGCCTTCCCCCCTTGGAGAAGCTGGTGGGTTTGAACCACCGACCTTCTGGCTAACAGTCTGACGCTGACCCAGCGGCACCACCTCGCCTCGTAGGTATCACCATGCTTCGCTTCATTTTTAATCTAAAAGTAGAAGGTACCTCAGGCAGCGTTGTTATCCAAAAGGATGTCGACACAGGGACACTCCTTTTTTAAAAGCTCACTAAGACTGGCGGCGTACTGGTTTTGTGTTGGGCTGCGGTCCCCGTGGTTGCCAGTTTAAAACCAGCAGCAGCCCCTCAGGAGACAGTCTGGGATCTCTACTCCTGGAAACAGCCTCAGGCTCAGAAACGCCCAGGGGTCGCTCTGACTCGGCCCGACTCGCCAACAGCGAGTTTGGTTGAGCCCTCCTTTGCTCAAATTCCCCATCTTCTGAGCCCAGATTACAAAGCAGCCAGCAAGGATGACAAAACCCCAGGGAAGTGCCAGGGGGGGAGCCCCTTCCATGTGCTGGGTGCTGGTTCACATGCCCCCATGGGTCTGCTCATCCCCATCGCTGCCCCCGAAGAAAAACTCTTGTGTTAGGGTTCGCTAGAGAACCCGAATCAGGGCACTTAAGATTATATGTATATGGATAGATTTATACAGCACAAAGAAATATAGCAGTCAGGGAGTCCACACAGCAGCGCAGAGGGCTCAGTTCAACTCACTTCCGTGGAACAGGTCACATACTGGGAGTCCTTCAAGTCATGAGGGCTGCTGGGTCCATGGTCAAGGAAGCAGTCAGCTGAGTCTTCCCTAGGGCAGCGCAGGAGGTCTGGCCTCAGGCAGCAAACAGCAGGGTGGGTCTCCAACCCATCAGCAGCTCAGGAAGCAGGCCTGATGGTCTCCTGGACTCAGTCAATGCAAGATGACAGGATCTGACAGCCCCAAGTTCAAGCAATGTGCCCTCCAGCTATGTGGCGCGGCAGGTTTCCAAGGAACTTCACGCTCTAGTGACTGTCCCAGGGCAGTGTCGCTCACAAGTGAAAGCAGAGAACTAGCTATGACAGCTGCTACCTTATCAATCCCACGCCTGCCTATTGGTCAGGTTAGCACAAGAAACCTACCCAGCACCGCGCCCCTGCCTCACTGCACAGAGCAGGAAACCAACGCTCAGAAAGGTTAGGCAACTTGCCTGAGGTCACACAGCTAGAAGTCTAAGAACTGATACTAATCATTTGGTGGGGGGAGGGCCCCGAGATCAACCCTAAGGTACCTTGATGGTGCAGTGGTGAAGCGCTGGCCTGGTCATCTGAACCCGTCCTGTGACTTCCCATAGTGACCCCCTAAGACAGAGTGGAGCTGCTCCTTTGGGTTTCGGGCGCTGTAAACCTTCACAGGAAGAGACAGCCTGGTCTTTCTCCCTTGGGGGTGGGGAGGGCGGGTAGAGGCCACTGATCTCGTGTTCAGCAGCTCAGCACATCACCCCCTCGAGGTCTCGAAGAGGAGCCACGGCTCGAGGGCAGTGCGCGTGGCATGTCTCTTCAGGAGAATGGATCGGGCTTCGAAGCTCGGCGTGAGGTTGGCAGGCCAAGGGTGGGTCGACACACGGCTCCGTCGATGGGCCCAGACACAGGACCAGTTGTGAAGCTGGCACAGGACCGGGCAGGGTTTCGTTCCGCTCTGGGGCAGGCCCTCTAACCACCACCACCTCTGCAGAAAGGCCTGGCGACCTGCCCCCATGCAGACGGCAGCCTGGGAAACCCTGTGGGACATTTGGGCTTGGACTCGTGGGGTCACTGGGAACTGGAGCTGGCCCCGGGGGTCACAGAGCAACCAGGCCACACCTGGCCCTAGAGAGTAGCCAGGTCCCAGCGGCAGGTTTGCTGGTTTAGTACGCTCACGACCCATCCAAACTTGGGGGCATGTCAGGGAGTGTGTGTCTTCTAGGTGTGCTCCCCTCGCTGGGAGGGAGCCGGGGGAGATCTTGCTGTTGTCCTGTGGCTCACGGTCTTCTGACCCCCTTCTTCTCAGCATGCTCTATTAGGGTGCAGGAAGGAGTCCGGTCTGCTGCTGGGCCGGCTCCCAACTCGCCCCGCCCGTCACTGTGCACCTCGCCATGGCAGCTTCCAAGGCTGTCCTGCTTGGCGGTGAGTGAGGCGGCATTTAGTGACATTAGCAGCGGATTTCTAAACATGGGGGTCTGTTTGTTTTCCTTTCGTTAAAAGTGGCAGGCTTGCCATTTTCGGTTTCTCCTGTGTTTAACAGTCCTAAAACCAAATGGTCTCTTTCAAGCCCAATAAGCCGTTTCCTCCCTGACTGGCCCGCTTTGAAGATGACAGAGCAGGCTGCCCCTAAGCTCAGAACTTTCCATGACACTCGAGGGAATGTGCAGTCCGGGACCTGCAGCCGGGGAGTTCACTCCAGAGCCAGGGGCCCGAGGGGAAGCCACGCCTTAGCCTCCCTGAGGGGGAAGGGCCCCTATGAGCCAGATGCAGTCCTGTCACAGGGGAGTACCCGATTGGGGGCTGGGGGTGGCCCCCGGGGCTACAGGGGAGACCCGCTCCCCAGCCTTTGCTAGGCGCTCATCTGTTTCGAAGCAGAACCTTTCTCCCGTGGAGTCACTGGGCGGGTTTGAACCGCCAACCTTCAGATTCGTCACCGAGCACCACCAGGGCCCCAACCTCAAAGCAAACTCACTGCCTCCACAGGACTGGGGGGAACGACCCCTGTGAGTTTCCGAGACTGTTTTTTTTTTTGTTTCTTTGTTTTTTGTAATCCAAGTGGATTTTTTAAAATAAAAAAATAATTTTACTGGGGGCTCCTATATATTGTAATCACAATATATACATACATGCATATAGTATGTCAGTATTTACCTCTTTCCCCCCCATATTTTTGGAGGGCCTTAACTCTTATCACAATCCCTTCTTCCATCTATTATGTCAAGCACATTTGTACATGTGTTGCCATCATCATTCTCAAAACATTTGCTTTCTCTTTGAGCCCTTGGTATCAGCTCCTCATTTTCCCCTTCCCTCCCCGCTCTCCTTCCTGCTCTCCTGAACCCTTGATGATTTATAAGTCGTTGTTATTTGGTCATCTTGTACACTGTCCGACGTCTCCCTCTATCCCCTTTTCCATTGTCCACCCCCCAGGACTCTCTGTAACTGTAGGAGTAGAAGCCCTGTCTTTCTTGCAAGGAGCGGCTGGTGGTTTCAAACTGCTGACCTTGTGGATGGCCGTTCCATGTGCAACTTCTAGGCCACCAGGGCTCCCGGCCCCAGGAAGCCAAAAGGGAAACGGAGCCGAGGAGCCAGACTCTGCCCCGCGCCCGGGGCAAGTGCAGAATCTGGAGGGGGAATCTGAGACGGCTTGGTAGGCAACAGTACTTAAAAACTAAGGTCTTCAGGAGATGTACAGTGAAGTTGGAAACATGGGAAATTTAGGATAGATGATCCCTCAAGACCAGTAATAGGAGTGGTAATACCAGGAGGGTGGAGGGATGGAGGAATAGAAAGGGAGAACCAACTTCAGGGATCTACACGTAGCCTCCTCTCTGGGACACGGACAACAGGGAAGCGACTGTTGGGACACATTGGACAGTGTACAGTATGAAAATAATAACCATTTGTAAATTGCTAAGAGTTCAAGGAGGGGGGAGGAAGGGTAATATAGGGAGCTGATACTGGGGGCCTGCACGGAGGGAGGATGTTTTGAGAGTAATGATGGCAACAAGTCTGTAAATGTGGCCTGCATACAATTGAAGTTTGTGTGGATGGTGGTGGGAGTTGTACGAGCCCCCAGTAAAATGATTTTTTTTTTTTTTTGTAAATTAAGGTCTGTGTGGTGGGCAAAAACTCGCCTAAGATACAGAGCATCGTCTAGGGATTTTAAAAATCTTCCTGATGAGCAAAGCTGGGCCACCCATTTGTCATGCTCAACAGCGCCTTAAGGCAGATGAACAGAAAACACGAAGCATCATCTATTGGCAAAGTGCGTTTCAGCTGCATATCTTGGAGAAGGCAATTAGTGTCACTGACGTGTCCCTGTAGGAACGTAAACGCGCGGATGTCTGGGCCGGATGGTTTCTTCACAGCCAGCCAGCAGACGGCCAGGAAGGACACCATGTCAGCCCCCTGTCTGTCCGTGCCCTCTCCCTTCCGGAGGGGAGTGTCTGTGTCTTTGTCTCTTTCGAGACTTAGCACATGTCCTCCTCAAATTGCATGTGAAAAGATAAAAGGGGTGTAACAAGTTAGCACTAGATTGCACCAGAGTAAATAAGAAGGGGCAATCTCAGGAAACGGAGGCCTCTCTTACTCCTCCCCCATCCATGTCCCCACACAGACCTCACCAGTACTTGCGAGAGAAGACAAGATGAAGTTAAAAGCTCTTTGAGTTTCAGATGTGGTCGCGATGTCGTCGTTTCTTTTGAAATCCTGCTGGAATCCTGCTTCGTTCCAAGTCCATCCAAAGCCAGCGGAAACCGTGACCTCTGACTGTTTACGCCGCTTCCTCCCCAGACGTAGCAAAGCACCAGGCAAACCCGCAGTAAAACACGGACCCTTTTGGTGTCTGAAATCATAACATTTAAAGAAGCAGTGGTGTGTATTGTTTCCGTCGTTCTGGGTCTGCTTCTTCGGGCCCCTCCACCCCCTGAGAACAGGGAGAGAGCACAAGTCGAGGTTTCTGAAATAGCCAGCACCTCTCTCTCATGGCACCTCTCTCTCAGTGCTGAAGCATCGCGAGTTGAAGGACAGGTTCCCGAGGCTGTTTACAGGAGTAGAAGGCCTCGCTTTTCTCCCACGAGTGACTGGTGGTTTCGAACTGCCAACCTTGCAGACTGCAGCCAATATGCAACCACTGTGCCACCAGGGCTCTGTTATCTGCACCAGTGAAGGTACATAACGTGCATGAGTCCGGAAGAACTGGATGGTGCCCAGCGACCCTGACTGAACTTACTGATCAAAGATTCCATAAAAGATAGGTGGTGGGGGTGCGGGGGGGGGGAGGGGGGGGCGGTTGAGAAATGCAAAACAGGAATATCCAGGTCTCATGAAAGCTGGAATCTAGAATTTCTGGTGCCACTGGGAGCCTGGGTGAAGCACAAAAGCTACTGCCTGGGGATGATCTGTAAGCCTTGAATCCGAAAGAAGCATCCTTGAAAGTCTTCTTCGAGCCGCACTGCACTCAACTCGTAAGAACGTGTCTGCTCTGAGCACTAAGCCCTCTGAAGCTATCTCTGCCTGGGATCAAATTGACGACAACGTGTATTGAAAGGTGTAGCAGGGTAGCTTGGAGGACGGTGAGGTTTTGTTCCAGGGGAGATGCCCAGCTCAGAGATTGTCATCGGGGTCACTGAATTGGACCTGTAGAATAGTCGAATGTGCCTATGTTGGCATGGATGTGTGGCGGATATTTCAACATCAGACAAAAGAGTGAAGAATTTAAGCTGGCTTGGCTGCGCATGCTTAACTGTGATTCCCAGTGACCCCACAGGGCAGAGAACTGCCAGGCAGCTTCCTCTTTCTCTGATGGAATAGCTGGTGGCTTCGAACTGCTGACTTTGAGGCTGGCGGCCCAATGTGTAATCCATGACATCACCAGGACTCCTTTGGACCTACCGGTTTCAAGGTTAAACATCTGTAAAAACCACCGGGAGCCGGCTTGGGGGGCGGGGGCGGGGGAGGGGAAGAACTGGGAGTAATGCAAATCTCAGGCAGGCTCCGGCCAGAAACCGTTCACTTGCCCTCTGATGGGCTCTGCTGACTTCCCCAAGTGACTTCTCACGCAACTATAGACGTTCAAGTTCAACCCCGGGGCCCTCGTGATGCACTGGTCAGAGATTCAAAGCCATCTCTCTCCCCCCCACCCCAAGGATCTGGTGGTCTGCTGTAGAGACGCAAACAATCCGAGACCGCGACTCTTTGAGTCGAAACCCCCATCTTTTCTCTCACAGAGCAGCCAGTGGGTTTGAACTGCCGACCTCAGGGCCGGCAGCCCAACGTGTAGCCACTTGGAAGCGGCAGCCCAACGTGTAGCCACTTGGAAGTCCCAAGCGGGCAGTTGCACCCTGTGACGTTGGGTCCCCCTGCGTCACAAATAGACATTTTGCTGCTGTCATCGTTTCAGCATCGTCAACTCCCCGTGGGACAGGTCCCTGTGAGTCAGCCTGCTCCCTCCATGACAATGAACTGCCCCCCCTTTTCTTTTTAAAATTAGTTCCAAGAGCCTCCCCGGTGGTGTCAATGGGTAAGACACCCCCCCCCCCATAATAGTCAAAAGGTTGGAGGTTCAAACCCACCAGGAGGTGCCTCAGAAGAAAGGCCTGGTGATCTACCTATGAAAAGTCAGACCTGGAAACCCCCACTTGGAGACTGTCAGGTTCGCCCCCCGGCTCAATCCTGATGACAGCAGCAGAGCCCACCCTTGCCACCCTCGGCCACGGCTGCTATGGGCAGACATCCCCGAGAGGTGCAGACAACCCCTTCAACTTGGTGTTTGCCCACAGACGGGAGTGGAAGGGCCTCCCTGACGTCACTGCCAGTAGGACCCAAAATGGAAGGGTGTCTTTCTTGGTCCCTACCCGCTATTTATTAAACTGTGTGTGTGTTGAGTGAAGGTTTACAGAGCAAATCTGCTTTCCATTCAAGAATCCATACACATTTTCCAGCTCCTCCACTGCAACTAGCTTCCATTTCCCACCACAACTTTTCAAAGCCTTCCTGTATCTGTGTTCACACACGCCCGCCTGCAAACCGCACCAATCCTAAACAGGATTGGTTTATGGCTGTACTGGTAGAGAGTTCTGGATCCTTCCTGGGGATGTGGATGAAGCGTCTCATCAGTAGATGCATCAGGATGGCCAGCATGTTCTTTTACTCTTCCTGCTGCTTCCTGAACCTGGTTGTCAGCTTTGACAAAGCAACCAGGGTTTGGAGGTCTCCATTTTCAAGTCACCGAAACCCCTGGTTTGGCTGAGAATAACACTCCCTCTAATTCTTGGACCATAAAACGTTTGGACCACTTCTCTCCTTCTTCTTCCTCGTTACCATCCCTCTCCAGCACGTCTACCCTCTTTCTGGCCCATCCAGCCCTAACCTTTCCATTCCCCTTCTTTGTGAGGTAGAAACCATTCCCCACGGGTCCCAGGCCAAGTTCTAAACTCAGTGTTCTTGTCAGGAGGACAGTTTCCCACTTCACCTATCTTGTCCTCGTACCGTGATCTAACGCTGAGAACTGGTGCACCTAACTCGGGCAGCTTTTCCCCACTGTCACGTCTGCGTGCAGACTCCCTTATGACTTCTTCCTGGGGAATGCAATGTTCCAGATCCACGGACTGTCTTGAGTGTGGTTCGTGGCCACTTGGATGTGCTATAAGTCAGGTACCGCCTGAAGGGCCAAGTTAGGAAGGCGCGGTCTCATTCATGGACTGAGCGAAAGTTGATGCGGCCTTGTTTGTCAACAGCACCATGCAACCCACTGTAGTCACCGATCCTGCCTTCGGGCTGTGGGAAGAGAGACAGATACACCCAGGGACACTTTCTTTGGAGATTGGAAGTGTCATGGTAGGCGTGACCGTCACCTAATCTGGTGTCAATCGGAGGATGAAGAGTGGCGGGGTGGAGTCTAGCCCGTCAATCTGGAGATAGCCAATGTGATCTCTGTGTGGGCATGGGCTTCTCCTCTGAGAATTCTGGAAATCTGGTACTTCCTTTTTGGAAGCAGGAGATACTTGCTCAGACACATGGCAGCAGGCTGACAAACCCTGAGCCCTGGAAACCGGAGGAGCCACGGGGAGACTCTTGCCAGCACTGAGATGCTTCTGCCACCACTGGATACACAAGACTCTGCACCCACTGGCCTGTGACTATCCTGGTGTTATTGCATGTGCTTCATGAGTCTGACGAGGACTGATAGATTGATATCGGGCATATGGGCTAATATCAGACTTAAGACCTTGGATTGGACTGGCCTGGGATGTTTCCTCAATGTTCCATTGCTCTTGTATATAAACCTCTTTCTTATACACACGTGTGTACTTAGGAACTTGTTACTCTAGAATACCTGGGCCAAAACAGTAGGGTAAGTGCTCAGAGGGCTCCTCAAGGGAGACTTCTAACTTGGTCAAGAGACCTACCAAAGGCTCCGGGTGAGGTTGCTCGGTGCCGTGGCTCCATGTGGAACAGAACACAACACCTCCCAGTCCTGGGCCATCCTCAGTTCTCATGTTTAAGCCCCGGGTGGCAGCCATTGTGTCCCTCTGTCATGGAAGGTCATCCTCCTGTGCTTCACGATCTTCTTCTTCCTGGGACGGGTCTCTCCTGATACCATGTCCAAAGACTGTGAAACAAAGTCTTCCCACCCTGCCTCTAGGGAGCATTCTGGCTGCCCTTTCCCTATGACAGATCTGTCTGTTCTTTTGGCATCCATGGTACTTTCAGTCCCCTTCTCCCCTCTCCCCCCAGCACCACAATGCAAATATTTTGATTCTTCTTCAGTCTCCCTCATTCAAGGCCCCACTTTCACCCGCATGCAAGGGGGTTGAGCATACCACGGCTCAAGGCCAGGGGCACCTTCGTCCTCAAAGCAGCGTCCTAGCTTTTCAATATTTTAATGAGGTGGTATTAGTCCGGGTTGACTAGAGAATCAAATTCATCAACCTATCTATGTATATTAAAGAATTTTAAATAAAGCATCATTGTCAATGAAGGAAACATCCCAGCCCAGTCCCGCCCAAGGTCCTAAGTCCGATGTTAGCCCATATGCCCAATACCAATCTATAATGACCTCTTCAGACTCACGAAACACATGCAATGAAGCCAAATGCAGGGCGATCACAAGCCGGTGGGTGGGACGTCTTTGGATCCGGTGGTGGTGTCAGCATCTTCAGCGCTGATAGGAGTCTCCATGTGGCTTCTCCAGGTCTTCTGGCTGCATCAGGGTAGGTCTTTGTGACTTCTCTTCAGGGAGGTCTCGCAGGGAGCCAGCCTTGCTAGTTGAGTGCCTCCAAGAAGGAAGTACCACATTTCCCAGAATTCGCAGAGGAGAAGGCCATACCCACACGGAGGTCTCATTGGCCATCTCCAGAGTGACAGGCTAGACCCCACCCCTCCACTCTTCATCCTGCGATTGACACCAGAGTAGGTGACGGCCACAGAGGTCTTGGTGCTGGAGCTGGTAAGATTGAGCCCTGGAAGATGGATAGCAACGAGACAGAGGAGAGACACGCAGGTGCATGGAGACAGCATGAGCTGCCCGTGCAAAGGCCAGGAGGTGAGTGAGAGTCAGAACTGGCAGGTTCCCAGAACTCTAAGTGGGTTTTCCAAGTGAAGGTGGGGTGCAGGATTCGAGACAGAGAAAGTCAAAAGGAGAAGTCTTCAACTAACGGCAGCATAGCTTTACAAAGAGTGCAGAGAGGGATGTCACCTATCTTGACGCAGTGAGCCCTGGTGGTACAGCGAGGTGTGTGCTGGGCTGCTAACCACAAGAGCAGCAGTTCAAAAGCACTGGTGGCTGTGTGGGAGGGAGATGGGACTTCTACTCCCGTAAAGAATTACAGTCTTGGAAATCCACAGGGGAAATTCCGTTCTGTCCTGTGGGCTAGCTAGCTATGAGTCAGCATCAACTTGATGACACTGATTTTTTTCCTTTATTTTTTTTATATAGATAATTGCAAAAGACATTCTATGCCATTCTAATTTAGAATTTAGACTCTCTCCTAAGGGTTTTGAGGTAGACGAGTGGAGGAGTTTTCTCTCCTCTCTTATTTTCTTGGACAAATCTGTGAGGGCTAGGGTTAAATTCACCAGTGAAAGCCATCTGTTTTGGAGATTTTTGTTTTTGTCTGTTGGCGTGTGGGGGAAGTTTTTTGGTGTGTGTGCTTTTTACTAATTCAATCTCTTTATTTGTTAAGATCACTTTAGATTTTCTCTTTCTTCTTGAGTCAATTCAGTAATTTATGTGTTTTTAGAAATTTTGTCTATTTCATCCAAGTTACCTCATTTGCAATGGCACCGGGCAATTATTCGCACTAATTATAATCCTTTTTTTTCCCCTGTCGGGTCAGTAGTAATGTCTATTCTTTCATGCCAGATTTCAGTCATTTGAGTCTTCTCTCACTCATAAATTTAGTTAAATGATTTTCAATTTTGTTGATCTTTTCAAAGAACCAACTTTCCTCAAACTAAAGAACCAACTGTTTTCATGGTCTTAATTGCCCATTTCCTATGTCGTCATTTCTCCTTTCATCTTTATTATTTCCTTCCCTCTCCTTGCTTTGAAGTTAACTTGTTTTCTGTTTTCCCATTCGTTAATGTGGTTACTGATTTGAGATGCTCTGTTTCCTGAATGTAGGTGTTTACATCTGCAAGCTTGCCTCTAAGGACTGCTTCAGCCATATCCTAGACGTTTGGGTAGGTTTCATTTTGATTTCCATTCACCTAAAATTATTTCTGAATATCGCTTTCGATTGCTTCTTCTTTGACCCATCGAGAGTGATTTTAGAGGCTGGTGTTCAGTGGTCAGCTGTTTGTGAACACCCAAGCTTGCTTGCTAGCTATGGCTTTCCATTGTGGTGAGAGAAGATGGGATATTTATCACAATCCTTTGACATGCCAACAGACTTGTTTCATCGCTTAAAATATGGTCTCTCCTTGCACAAGCTGAACATATGTAGGAAGGGGAGTGGAGCTGTAGCCATGTGTATATATAGATCTGTCAGCTTCTATTTCTGCACCCGCATTCTTGCATATCCCTGGTGATAATGGAGCACACAGGACAGTGTGAGGGAGACTTCTGAGGGATCACCAGATGCTGATTCCCCAAGTGAGTCGTTGGACCGTGGGACTCAGAACCATGTTCCTGGGAGACACCACGGTCAACTGGAATGACATAATCCTTAGTGACCATCCTCTGCACGTCGAGCACTGACCGGGATCACAGCAGCGTACAAGTGGTCATGTCAGGAGCACCTGTGGGTCTCTCCTTCTCTGGAGCACAGGAGAGGGAGAAAAATCAAAGACACATGAGGACAGGCTGATGGACGAGCGGACCACATGAACCTCAACCTCTACGTGGCCGAGTCCAGAAGGCGGGAAGGAACCCTCCCAATGACTCCACGCGCCACTCTGAAAGAGATCACACACATTGGTCCTGGACAGAGTGGGAGGACCAGGTAAGACCAAACGTCAAAATGATACAAATGACCGGGCTTCCTGGATAGAGATGGGCGAGACCATAGTCCCTACTCAGCCTCCAGGCCTTACGCGGAGCTCAGCCCCAGGGCTCGGTTTTCCATTGAACATGAGATAGTTCTGTAAGGTGAGCGTGACAGGAACACTGTTGGCATCGTGGCCGGCACTGTGGGCTGATAGCTATGAGGTCAGCAGTTTGAAACCACCAGCCACCCCGAGGGAGAAAGACGAGGCTTATTTCTCCTGTAAAGATTTATAGTCTTGGAAATCCACGGGACTATTCTACTCTGTCCTGTATGGGTGCTATGAGGCAGAATCAACTCAATGGCAGAGTGGTTTGGCTTGGTTTGGACACCAACCTGACCTCGCAACCTAACAAAGAAAACTCTATTCTCCAATGGGGTTGTGATCACAAGATGACTTAAAACAAAGATATGTATATATAAACAAATATGTGTATATATATATCTTTGTGGGGCACAATTTAATTTTTAAAAAATCATTTTATTGGGGTGCATACAGCTCTATTCACAATATTCATTATATGGAGCACATTTATACATTTGTCACCATCTTCCCTCATGAACCCTTGATAATTTATAAGTTATTATTATTTTTTCCATGTCTTACACTGACCAATGTATCCTTTCAGGCACTTTTTTGTTGTCTGTCCCCCCGGGAGGGGGTTATATGTAGGTCATGGTGACTGGTTCCCCCTTCCCTCCCACCTTCCCCTCCCCCTGTGAGCATTGCTATGCTCATTACTGGTCCTGAGGGTTTTATCTGTCCTAGATTCCCTGTGTTTTCAGCTCTTTTTTTGTTTGTTCATTTTTTGGGGGTGGGGGGTGGGCATCACGGCCCTCTGGTGGGAGTGGGAGACCCAGCCTTGCTGCTGGATTTGAACTGCCAACCCAGTGAGCCGCAGTCCCGCACTCAACCACTATGCCGCCGGGGCTCAGCCCATGCTTTCAGCTCTTATCTGTACCCATGTACATGCTCTGGTCCAGCCGGATTTGTCCTACAGAATTGGGGTCATGAGAATGGGGGGCAGGAGGAAGCATTAAAGAACTAGAGGAAACTTGTATGTCTTGCTGGTGCTATGCTGTACCCTGATTGGCTCTTCTCTTCCTTGTGACCCTTCTGGAAGGGGACATCCAAATATCTACAGATAGGTTTTAGATCTTCTCCACTCTGTGCACCCCCTCATTGATAGGATTTTTTGTTCTGGGTCTTTGATGCCCAACACCTAATCACACAGGCTGGTGTGCTTCTTCCACGTGGACCTTCCTGATTTTCAGCTAGATGGCTGCTCATTTATCTCCAAGCCTTTGAAATCCCAGACATTATATCTTTTGATAGCTGGGCACCACCCGTTTCTGTCACTGCATTTGCTTATGCACTCATTTTGTCTTCAGTGGTTGTGTCAGGGAAAGTGAGCACCACAGAGCACCCTCTTAGTGGAAAATACTGTTCTTGTGTTGAGGGAGTACTTGAGGGGAGGCCCAATGTCCATCTGCTCCTGTAATATTTTATAAATAAACATACATACTGTTAATCCTCTGTCATTGTATATAATTGTAAATACAAAATTCATGCATGCATCTTTCCCTCTGTGGGAAAAAAAGCAACTTCTGGCCTTTGAACTGATCCAGCTCACACTGACCCTGGAAGGACAGGGTGGAATTAACCCTGTGGCTTTTCCAGATTATAGATCTTTATAAGAGTAGAAAGCTCATCTTTTTCCTACGGAGTGGCTTGTGGTTTCAAACTGCCCACCTTGTAGTTAGCTGCTGAGTGCATAATGCACTATACTACCAGGATGCCTAAGGGCCCTCAGGAGTTCCCAACATAAATACAGCATCAATGCACTCAGTGTTTCTCATACCTTAAAAAGTGCCCAGAGGGCTCTAATAAGCGTCGGTCTGGTATACAAGGATTCACATTTCTGACAACTTCCCAGGTGGCCCTGATGCAGCCTCCTAGTTTCTTCCGCTTTTTCTTTTACTTTCCTCTTGTCTCGCTAGCATGCTCAGCCTTCATTCAAGTTTCAGTAAGTCCCCTTGGTTACACTGCCCTGGATCAAGCCCTACCTGGCATCCTGCACCCTCCTTG
>PVJH01018336.1:0-45444 GCA_004026705.1 Nesogale talazaci | reverse complement strand
AAAAAAAAAAGGAATCAGAAACAAGCTAATCGTGGTATAAAATAATACAAACGTGTCTTGTTTTAGCAAAGATACTAGTCCAGGAACTCCTAAGTGTTTTTCTTAGTATTTCTTCCTTATGGTCCTAAGCTGTATATGTGCTTCCAAGTAGTTCAGGTAAATTGATTGCTGCATTTGGGTATCACAACTGACCACTGGCACTGCTGTGATCTGCCTTTAGAAATAGTGACTCAACTGATTCAAAGTTTGGGGCAGTGTGTAAGGACAATTCTCAACCACAGCAGAATTTCATTAAGGAATTCAATGGTAATTTCTATTGTTAAAGTACCTAAGATATTCTACATTAATAAACTTTTATTGAATGATTTAAGTTTGTTGACTTGTGAGTTGTTTTGAATAGACAAGGACAATAAAGTGAAATTTGTCAGCTAGGGGCCACATTTTGACATGTTTTCATCTTTTAAACAGCTGGACTAGTTGTACTGAAAATATCTGTACTGACCGTATAATATTTGTTGTATTAAATTTTTATATGCTTAGAGTAAGTCTCATAAGAAAACCCTTAAAGGTTTTTCTGAACTACAAAGACAAGAATTATGTCCTAAAGAGGAAACTATAAGCAACAGCAATCTAGCTGTTACCCATTGATGGATGAATATAAATGGGGTCTCTGCTGGTTAACATCTAGTCAGTAAGGCTAAGACTTAACGATCAAGTCACGAAAGGATGCAATTGACATTGGTAGACATTCATATAAGAATGTAAGTGGCCAATTTGTTGTATGAGTAGAATTCGAATTAAATATTTATTGAAACACAAGGTAAATTAATGAGAATAAAGGACAGTGAGTAAAAAAAGATGATACTTGATTCTATATTTTTAATATGAACAGGTTTGTTCCAAACAAAATATGTACAAACATCAATTGATGATTGCAGAAAAGTTCTCTCAGTATTTACATTTGATGTAATCTTGTTAAGATGACTTCAAAGAAAGGATCTAAGCAAATAATGATTTTCTACAGGGATATATGCCAGGCCAGTTAAGTTCCAGGCATAGAGATAAACACAGAAGTTTATGATAAGTATTTTTTGTGATTGCAAAGGAGTCATCTGAGCTGATTTTCTCAAAGAATACGGGATAATCATGGGGCTAATTTTGAAGAACTTTTAAGAACATTGAAAATGCATTGGAGGCGCTAAGAAGATATATAGCTCATTGAACTCCAGTCACACTCTTCCTGTGAGACTTTCCTGTGGATAAGGCACTGGAAGGTACACTGTTGGCAGCCAGGGCCCTGGAGCTAGCTAGAGGATCCACATGGAGACAGTGCTGAGATGCTTCCGTTGCCACTGGATCTAAAAGACTTTCTACCCACTGTCTTAGATCTTCCTACATTTGGCATCATAGTATGTGTTCTGTGAGTCTGAAGAGAAATTTATTGATTGGTATTGGACATATGGGCTAATATTGGACTTAGGAACATGATGTGGATTAGGCTGGGATATTTTTTTAATGTACAATTAATCTTTTATATAAAGCTCTTACTCATACCCACTTGCAGCTGAGAAAGTTTCATCAAGGAACATTTTTCCATCATAACAAAGGACCTGCTCCTTCAGGGGTAGCAATGTCTTAAGAATTGGGGGGCAACTACCATTTACCTTAAAGCCCTAATCTTTCCCCTTTAGACTTACTTTTTGTTCTCCAAACTCATGCACATTGAAAAGAAATACAATTTGAATCTGTTGCATGCCAAGACTGCTGGTTTGATGTAGTATAAATCTAAGGGCATAGTGTTCTTTCAGGTTAGGGGCTAGAGAGATGTAAATAGCATAATGTCTAGGAACAATAGCTTCATATTTTGATATTTGTTAAATGTTTATACAATTTTCTAGCAATAATTGTTTGGAATGAAAACTTGGAAACAAAGAGGAAGGAATAATATTTGGAAAATATGGACTTGGTGATAAAAATACAGCCGGAGATCACATGATAAGAGTTTTGCAAATTAATGACTTGTTCATAGCAAATACCTTTTTTTCAATAGCAAAGATGACTATACACAGGGATTTCCCCAGATGGAATACACAGAAATCAAATTGCTACATCTGTTGGGAATGCACAGTGAAGAAGCTCAGTAGCTAAAATCAGAATAGGGGCCGGCTGTGAAAACGACTCTCAATTACTCATATTCAGTATAACACTGAAGAAAAGTCAACCATGTCCATAGGAGCCATAATATGACTTAAGAGTTTATCCCACCTGAATTTTTGAGAACAAATTTAATGCATTGAACACTAATGACAGAAGATCCGATGAGCTGTGGGAGAACATCAAGACCAGAGTTTGGAATGTCATTCATTAGAAAGACAGGAAAGAAAAATCAAAGTGGATGTCAGGGGAGACTCGGAAAAATGCTATTAATCGTAGAGTAACTAAAACAGTGGATGAAAGGCTGAGGTCTAAGAGCCGAATCGAACATTTCAAAGGGCAGCTCGAGAAAATAAAGCCAAATATTTTACTGAGGTGTCCAAGGACATAGAAATTAGAAAACCAAAAGACAGCACTCTCAGCATATCAGAAACAGAAAGGATTCCAGTAAAAAATTAAAGCTTCGAACTATAATTTTAGCAGATCACACAGACAAAATATTGAATGATATATTAGGAAAAGATAGAGTTGGCGAATGTTTTGTTGTATGTATTGGTGCCTCATCAGAGAAAAAGATTGTAACTGAGTACATGGAAGAAGTCCTAGAGTGGAATGTGGTGATTATTGTACAGCAACTCATCTTCACAAGAGAGAAGACGGAAAGAATACACAGCGCCACTGGATCTAAAAGAAGGAGGCGACAGTCTCCCTTATCAGGACGTATTGTATGAGGAAGAAACAATAATGCTGAACAAAGAAATTCTCACCACTGAATACGTTGGCCCAAAACAAGGCTCCAGAAATTGAAAAGCTGATGAAGCACTGGAAGCACTCACTGGTCCATGCCAGCAAATTTGTAAGACATCTACCTGGCCAACTAACTGGAATCTGCCCATTCCAGAGAAAAGTGACCCAAGTGTTCAAACTATAGAGAGCAATATCATTAATATCAAGCACACATGCACTTTTCTTTAAGATCTTTCAACCACAGAAACAGTAGTACATTGACAGGGAACTACCAGAAGTTCAGGCTGAATTCAGAAGAAGACATGGAACAAGGGATCACATTGGTGATATTAAATGCAGAGACTCCCAGAACGATATTTACTTGTTTTTCATTGACTATGAAAGACATGTAACTGTGGAACATAATGAACTGTGGATAACCTTGAGAAGAATGGGAACTCCAGGACACTTCATCGTGCTCATCCAGAATTTGTCCGTGGATCAAGAAGCCATTGTACAAACAGACAAGGGAATACTGACGGTTTAAAATCAAAAAAGGTTTGCAGCTTGGTTGAATCCTCTCACCATAGTTGTTCAATCTATACACTGAGCATATCATCAGAATCTGGATTATGTGAAGAATGTGACATCAGGATTGGAGGAAAGCTTATTAACAACCTGCAATATGTAGAAGACTCAACCTTGCTTGCTGTAAGGAAGGAGGAATTGAAGCACTTGCTGATGAAGATCAAGGATTATAGGCTTCTGTATGAATTACAGTTCAATGTAAGGAAGATGGAAATCCTCACAATTGGATCAGTAGGCCACATCATGATAAATGAAGAAAAGGCTGAAGTTGTCAAGGGTTTTGTTTCACTTGGATCCATAATCAACGTGCATGCAAGCAGCAGTCAAGTGATCAAAAGGCTGATTGCATTAGGTAAATCTGCTTGCACAAGACATCTTTAGAGTATTGAAAATAAGAATATTACTTTGCGCACTAAGGTCTGCCCAAGCCAGGCATGTGAAAGTTGGACATTTAATCAGGAAGACTGTTGCAAAATGGATGCATGTCAATTGTGGTGCTGGAGAAGAATATTGAAAGTACTATAAACTGCTTACTAGGACTAACCTATCTCTATTCGAAGTAGTAATACTCGCATGCTACTTAGAGACAAAGATGACAAGACTTGGTCTTACATGCTTTGGACATATTGTCAGGAGAGACCCGTCCCTGAAGAAGTACAGTGGAGCGGCGGGAAGAGGACGGCCTTCCACAGGTAGCACTGACACAATGGCCGCATCACTGGGCTGAAGCGTAGGTGTAATTAGGACTACGGTGCGAGGTCTGTTGTGCGTAGCGTTGCTATGGGTTGGAGTCGACGCGGTGGCATCTAACAACAGCATTTGTTAATCTCTGTCATGCTCTAGTGGCTTTCTCATCCCTGTGATGATAGAATATGCGCTACCAACATTTCAAATATTAGTAGGTCACTTACGGTGGGCAAATTGCCACAGAACTTACAGGCTAAGACAGACTAAGAAGAATGGCCATTGTTCATTGATTCACCATGAGCCAGAATTTACTTTATAGAGACAAACAGGAATCTAATGTTGATAAAACTTAAATAAATGATAAACATATGTGTTGTGATGTTAGTGCTTTCATGCCATACCGGTGAGAGTAAATTGGGATAACTGTTTTTTTTGAAAGTACTTTCATGATCTATAGATAAGTCTTTACAAATGACAAGTGCCAATAATTCCAATTCTATGGACCCAGTCTAAAGGAATACAATTAATACAAAAATATGCATATTTATAATATGCTCAAATTGGCATTAATAGTATATCCTCATTTTTCAACATGAATAAAATTGATTACTTTGTCATAGGGTCTATGATGCACTTTTGCACAGCCCGTGAAATAATTTTTCAAATGCCATGGGCAAATGTTCATAATACAAATGAAAGCATAAGACATCTAATCATATATGTAGAGAGGCACCCAATGTTTCTATAAAAATACATATTCATGTATTATCACATGTATATATTAATAAAATGAAAGGAGATAATGCATATTCAGTAAGTATCGCTAGTGGATGTTGTCCCCTTGTATTTTCCAAATTCCTTGTTAAAAAATCACATAGTACTTAATAAAATTCATACAGTCAAAAAATTAGCTCAGAATTACAAATTAATAAAAAACATAGGAAGCTGCCATAGGTTAAGATTGAGAAAAGGAAAGAATAAATTTAGTTAGATTATAAGATTTTATAAGTTATCAGATATGTCATCATTTAAGAACTGAGGTGCATTTGTTAAGAGAAATGGAGCAGTTGCCCATGATAGAAATCTCCAAGAGGGTTCGCGAGAACATCATGGCACCGTGGTTAAGAGCAGCAGTGCCTGTGTTAACCCTGGATAAGCAGCATGATCTTATGTAGGGTACTGTAATTGGAGACATGTCCTTAGTTTAAAATGATGGCGGGGCTGAGCCCCGGTGGCGTAAGTGGTTGAGTGCGGGACTGTGGCCCGCGGGCTTGGCGGTTCAAATCCAGTGGCGGCTCTCAGGAGCAGCGCTGGGTAGCTCCCACGACCCCCAGAGGGCTGTGATTACTCCCTCCCCCCTCCCCCCAAAATGATGGCTCTGATTCTACTCACTCAGTAAGTGTTCTTATTGTTGATCTCCTTGAGATCTGTAGAAAGGTGGTGGTTATAGCATAATCCAGTCCAAGGCACTTAGGATGGACTGGGTCCTGTTTGAAGGTCTTTCTGCAAAGTGTATTTGGAAAGCTTATTAAGAGATACCTCAAGTGTACCCATTGCTTTGGAGTAATTTTTAGAAGGTATTATGAAATATCTCATCAAAGTCTCATAGCCTACCCCCCACCTAGTGCCTTTAGTGCAGACTAGACTTTTACCTTCATTATCAGTGGTTCTTGATAATGTGCTTCTTCTTGAAATGGTTGGCCAATGACTGTATTTGTTTCTTTTTTCCATGACTATAGTCACCTTTAAATGAATTTTTTCCAACTGTTTTATTGGCACATAATTTACATATCATATAATTGAGTAGTTCAATTGCTCAGTCATATCAAGGGGAATAATCACTATCACATCTAAGAGCATATGCTTTTCTGCAGTCTTGCTTAATTCTAGCTTTCCCTCCTCCCTCCCACTTCATTATTTACTTCCTTTCACCCCCACCCCCACCCCAGCATTCCCATCACCTTGTACCAGTTATTATATATCCTGTTGCGAGCCACATGCAGCTGTTTCAGTGTGAACATGCGGAAGACATTTGAAGGTTACTATTTCAGATCAGGGTGATTTCATTTGTTTGGAAAAACATTTAAGGCTCTTGAGTGAGTTTTAAGTTGTTAGGAGGGACAGGATTGGCTCGTCGATCTCAAGAGTTTATGGACCCCTGGACTAGATACTCTACAACAGGTCTTGGGGCTCCCACTGTCCTGCATAGCCTTCTACAAATTGAGTTTAAATTGGCCTCTGATACTTTTTCTTCACCATGTTCGAATTTTATAATTGTCATTGATGGATCACAGAAGCCATGTGTGGATCAGTTGACTCCTTGCTTAGATGCCTCTTTGCTTGAGTACAAGCCTGAAAGATCCCAGACACTCTTCAGAGTGACAGTTGGGCACCACATACACTTTGCTGTATGAAAAGTGATTCATTGATCTTCATTGATCATTTAATCAAAGTATGGAGCAGGGCCATAATGTAAGAATGAATTGGTTTAAAGTTGGAGCTAGGCTTTAGTGGGAACCCAGAACTCATTCCTGGATCTGTACTGTTTTTGGTTTTTTGTTTTTTAATTTGCTGTAACTTGAGGATTAATTTTTATATGTTTTGATGTTCCCTGTGTTGTTCAGTATTTCACTCTTTGAACCCTTCAACATTATAACTCAGGGCTTGACATTTTTTCTTATTTCAGCTTGAGGAATGCTGAGTATCTTTTTTCCTTTTGGTTTTCTAATGCTAATTCCTGGCATATTTCAGTAGAATGCTTTACTTTGTCTTTTCGAGCCACCTCTGAAGTCTTTTGGTTAGCTCTCCTACTTCTACACCAGAACTCCTGCTATCCTCACCATCTCTCCTTCAAGGGGTCTTCAAAAAAGGTTGTGGAAAAATTTAATTGAAAGATGGTGAAGTTTTTCCATGAATCTTGTAAATTCCTCTTTGCGTCTGGACCTGTACTTGCCCTTTCTGTTCCAATCCTTGTGGTTGGAGGTCTTTCTCTTTCTCACTACACTCTGTCACCAACACCTTCTGCAGAGACTGGTTTTTCCCTCCTGATAACAGATTCAAAGTACTTGAGATGAATTCTTGTCATCTTTACTTCTGAGGAACATTTTCGCTGTCCTTCTCCCAACAGATTTGTTTATTCTTTTGATAGTTCATCATATATTAAGTATTTTCGGAAAATATCTGCAGCACATTAGGCCAATACAGATTTGATTCCATAACTAATGTTTCCATAGGTGTTGGTTGTAAGTACAATTAAAATGGAATTCATGACAATTTTTAATGTTTTTTTCTATTTATTTATTGTCATACTACTTATTAGTTGAGAGAGTTTTTGTGTTGGTAAAATATACTTGATTTTGAAGTAAGTAGACTGATCTTTATCAGAGAGTACATTTTACAATGTGGCATCAGGATTAATGAGTCTCCTTGCAATTCTGATGCAATGTTCTTTTTTTATCATTTTTGGGGGGCTCTTACAACTTTATAACAATCCATACATCTGTTGTGTCAAGCACATTTATATATATGTTGTTATCCTTTTCAAAATGTTTTCTTTCTACGTGAGCCCTTGGTATCAGGTTCCTCAGTTTTTCCCTCTGATGCAACATTCTTATTTATAAAGTCATTTCTGAGATTATTACTCAGATTGAGTAAATTTAGTGAAATGACCCAATCCCGAAGCACAGCTTTCCTGATTTTAAAACACACAGAATACCCTGTTCTTTTTGAACAGCTGTCTGTTCTTTGACATTTATTATGAGCTACACGTCCTTATATCTTTGCATCATCAACAGGATAGAGGTAAACATCATATTAGCATCCTTTGCTTTTAGCCAAATATCCACTTAACATCTACAACCATATTCTTAGTCCTCTTCTGAATTCAGCTTGAATTTCTGGCGTTTCAAAAGAAAAAAAAAAGATATACACAGGATAACGCAAACTTGAAACTCTTTTCTGGTGTAAAATCAGTAGCCAGATTTGTTTTTAAATGAATCGTTGAGTCAGTTTTGTTTCTAAAACAGAATAGTGACCGTTGGATCTTGATCAGGATCATAGCACACTGTTAACTCAGCTGCTTGGTGACAGAATATTAAGTGCATCTTGAAAATGGTGTCACAGGTTTTCATGTGTGTGTTTGTGTCAGTGAGTAATCCTGTACGAGTAGGATTATAATTTCCAGCTTTTAAGTGTTTCTACCAATATGTCAGTGAATGTAGATTTAGTGAGTCATGTCTAAGCTTGAAGAATTTCTAGTGCTTTTTAAAAGAAGTCAGGAACTTGTCACTGTTCTGATAGCACACCCCCCTAATCTATTCTTAACCTTCTTTATGCAGTCCAAAATCAGTTGTAATCACTCTTACTGACTTATGTGAGTTGGCAGAAATTATTATGGTATACTCTAAATATTCCCCTTTTATATATTCTTTCAATAATGAAGGCAAATGTAATAATTAGGATGGTTCTATTTTATAACTAGAATTGTGCAAAAACTAAACCATTTTTAGCACAGCTCTTCTTTCTGAAAAATAACAACCAATCTTCAAAGTGCTCAATTTAAGCAGTCTAGAATTGCAGGGGAAAATCGACTAGGCTGAGTACCAAAAAATATAGCCAAATACAGAAACTAGTTTGCTCTTTTATGACTTTTTAAGTTAGTATTTAGCCTGCTCAATGTCAGTCCGAAATAAAGTTTTTAAACATCTGAGGAAATCATGTTTATCAGCATGAGCTTGGGTTTCCATAGCAGATGACAGTTAAACCCCACCCCCCCCCCACCCCGAATGTGCAGAACCATGTCAGATGTGCAGGGCAGAGTGGGGAGAAGAGGCCCCCATGGAGAACTGAGCCCATCCTGCCCAGTTCTTGCCCATCTCCTTCGGTGAAATGTAAGACTTCTGCATGGGGGTGAGCAACCTTTTTCCTACAATAAGTCCTTTGGATATTTATAGCATCATTCACTGGCCATACTAGCCACATATTTAATTAGGTCACCCCTGATGTCATGGCTGGAACTTTTTCTCTTCAGTGAGGCATGTGATGTTAGCTGGTGTTGATGAATTTGAGGGCCGCCTTTGACCTGCGGTGTGTGCATCCCCCATCCTTGCTCTGCTGCATAGTTCTCAATCTTCTGAATGCTGCGACCTTTCATACAGATCCTCATGTTGTGGTGACCCCCAAACCATAAAGTTATTTTCGTTGCTACTTCAACACTGTCATTTTGCTACTGTTGTGAATGGGATGACAGGGTTCAGACAGGGTTCTCTAGAGAAACAAAACCAGGACACTAGTAATTCTCTATATATTTACATAGATAGAAGGATATATATAAGATAAGAAATAAATAGTTAACTAATCTATAAAGCAGTACAATGGCTTGGTGCAACTCACTTGTGTGAGACAGCTAATAGACTGGCAGTCCTTGGAGTCTTGAGGGCCGCAGAGTAGTCCTCTGTAGAACAATTCAGGCTATCAGGCCACAAGTAGCAAACAGCAAAGCAGGTCACCAACAGTCAGCCAGATGACAGAATCCATCAGTCCCCAGCTCAAGAGATGTATATTCCAGGAGTGTGGCAAAGCAGGACTTGAAGGAACCTCAACTCACAGCAACACAGTCTACCAATGAGGTATCCCATGGGTAGTGTCAATTGGAGATGGAGGCACAGGACGAACAAGGCAGCTGGCTGGTCCGAAGATCCAAAAGCAAGAGAGCAAGGGCGAAGTTTGCCCTTCATTTGATCTCGCATGCTCATTGGTCATGTTGTCACCACAGACCTACCTATCCTCTTTGACCATGTTGGCACAATCAGCTTACCTATCACAGTGACCCTGTGAAAGGGTCATTTGACCTCCAAAGGTGTTGACACCCACTGTTGAGAACCTCTGCTCCTCAGGCTGCTGCTGGGCACTCTCACAGCCTACCCTGGGCCTTGTGGAAGATGCGCCCTGGCCTTGAGGGCTTCAGTCTGTCTTCAAGAGATCCCCTACCCTTATTATTTAGCAACAATTTGATAATACTGACCTTTCAGTAAACTTTCATTTCCCTACACTTGTCTAAGGGTACATGAAGTGTTTTATTACATTAGAAGTTAAACTCATCTTAGTGGTAGAAAGAATGCAGACTTAGATGTCAAGCAGACATGGATCCCAATCCAAACTTCCACAAGGAGAAAGGGCAGGCCCCTTGGTTTCTTCTGTAAAATTAAAGCGGTAGTGATTACGTGGCAAATTGTTGAAGCTTCATGTAGTTAGCATGTGAAAAACACTAACAGAGTGCTCGCTAGTGGTCAGTAGATGGTCACATCCCTGTTCAGAAGCAGACCGAACTCCTGTATCCGTGTCCCCTGAATATTGAAGTCTTATCATTCTTAGGAGTTTTGAGACAGGGAGGGAGAGAGAGATATCTAACTTCAAATCTAATTGCCTTTGAAACTGCTGTAGTGAAATGAAGCTGCCCATCCAGTGTGGAATATTGTTTACCCAGTTGCTCTTTATTTCCTGTAGACCATTAAATTTAGTTTTCATTTTTATCTACCCAAAATCTTTACTCCCCAATCTTCCCTTACTGTTTGACAAGTTGAGACACCATTATCCCCCCTTAGAACCTGCCCTAGACTGTAAGCCGAAATGCGCCTGAATCTTTTGTACTGTCAAAAAATGTGGTTTCTTTGTTTTTCCAAAGTTTTCTGCTGTATTTGAGCAACCATCGAATTCCTTGAGAATATGAGCTGGTGGCTTGGGGTAGAGAGTATGTTTGGATTCATAGTGGTGGGCAGGGCGAATGCTGATATGACCAGAGGCTCTTGGTACAGAAGCCATCGTGGAGAGAGATGGGTAATGTTTGATGAGGTTTCCTAAGCATTGTTATGGAATAGCATGAAAAGCATCCATCTCTTAATTTAAATAACATTTCCCAAAGCAGTCATATCTTGGGAGATCATATGTCCAAAGCCAAACTCACCATCATTGAATCAACAGCAGCTCACAGAGATCACATATAGTACTCCCCCACCCCTCAGTGATCAACACCCCCATCCTTCAGTCCTGCAACCATACTATAGCTTTCCTGCTGTTAATGTCACCTTTGTACTGATATGGAAGCTGAGGCTTAGAAAGTTCACAGAACGAAAGTCTATATGAATGTTAACATCAATCATAAATAGCAAAGACTGTCCCTTGTCCCTAAAATGGGACCTGCTTTATGACAGGCACTCAGTGGACATTTGCTAGTGTTCAAAAGTTAACCAGTTAAGCCTACAATGTAACTCTGTTATCCTGCCCCTTACCTATCAGTACTGAGTTCAGACAGTTTAGGAACATTAGCCAAGATGTTTTTAGTGCCCAGCTGTGTACAGTATAATCAGTGGGAAGGAGTATTATCTTGCATTGGCTCTCAATTTCAGAATAGGATTTGAGGCAGCTAAACACTAAAACAGCTCTGCTATGCATCTCTGTTAATTAGCCTTCAAGCCAAGTTCTTATTAATGAGATACCAAATACCATGACTTACACAAGGTGGAAATATGCTTTTTTTAAATCACAGGACAGTCTAGCAAGTAGTGGTCTAGAGTTAGCCAGGGCAGTTTTGGTGTGTTGTTCCCATCTCTGAGTCCTGAGCACCTCCCAGTTCTCCTTATGTCCAGCCAGTTTGGGAAGGGAGTGCACAGGGAGAGAAGAGCTGCTCCTCACCTTTCCTTACACACAGCTTGGTCACTGCACCACGGCATGTAGGTGTCCCCTGAGTAACTGGTTTGAATGATCAGGGAAGAGCATGGCTGCCTTGGCACCTGGGCCTCTGTTCTTATGCCATATTGTACCCTTCTTTTGTTAGGCTTAGGCTGGGCTGGGCTATACTGAATATTTGCAAATTTGGGCTCTGTCTAGGGTGAAAGGGTACATTTGAATTCGCTGGGCCAGGCTGAGTGCTTGATACAGTCATATCCTCGAGGTACTTAAAGTTTTATGGGGAGAGGTGGCTCAACAGAGACCAGAATGTGGGCATCACTCTAATTTTCATATTTCTTAGACTGTGGCTTTATTTCTCTATTTAATACTTATAATAGTAAGGTAATATAAAGCATGGAATGAAATATTTTTTTCTCCTTGTATGTATAATAATTTTAAACTGAAAGTGCTTCTTTAAGTATGTATATTTCTTTGTAAGCCTTATACTGTTTTTTTTAGATCTGCAAAGACCAATTAAATTAAAACAAATTCTTGCCTTGAACTTTTCATACTAGTGCCACCTCAAAAATTAGTGGGACATGAGGAAAACAAAGGGAAATAGAGGAAAGAAATGGGAGGCAAAGGGCATTTATAGAGGTCTAAATGCAGACATGTACATAGGTAAATATATTTATATATGATGGGGAAATATATCTACGTTCATATACTTATAACATTAGTATTAAGGCAGCAGGTGAACTTTGGACCTCCAATCAAGTACTTCCTCGATGCAAAAACACTTTGTTCTATTAAATTGGCATTCCATGATACTCACCTTCCTGACTCGATCACTGCAGATGAAATTGCGCATAAGCAAATGCGATGAAGAAAGCTGATGGTGCCCACTATCAAAAGATATAGTGTCTGGGGTCTTAAAGACTTGAAAGTAAACATGCGGTCATCTAGATCAGAAACAACTAAGTCCACCAGCCTGTGTGACCACAAGGTGTTGAAGGGATCAGGTATCAGGCATCAAAAAACTAAATATATAATTATAAATAAGGGGGAGTACAGATTGGGGACCCATAGCCCATCTGTAAGTGAAGCTACATACCTTTACAGAAGGATCGCACAAAGGAGATTAGCCAGTCAGGGTGCAGTGTAGCAACAATGAAATATGCAACTTTCGTCTAATTCTTAAATGCTTCCTCTACCCCCCCCCCCCCCCAATATCATGGTTCCAAGTCTGCCTTACAAATCTGGCTAGACCAGAGGATGTACACTGTACAGATAAGAACCAGAAACATGGGGAATCCAGGACAGATGATCCCTTCAAAACCAGTGGTGAGAGGGGCAATACCAGGAGGGTGGAGGGAAGGTGGAGTAGAGAAGAGGAACTGATTACAAGAATCTACATATAACCTCCTCTGGGGTATGAACAGCGGGGGGAGTGGATGAAGGGAGACATTGGACAGTTAAGATATGACAAAATAATTTATAAATTATCAAGGGTTCAGGAGGGAGAGGGCGGAGGGGAGAGAGGACAAAAGTGAGCTGATACCAAGGGCTTAAGTAGAAAGCAAATGTTTTGAGAATGGTAAGGGCAACAAATGTGTAAGTAAGTTTGGCATATTTGTATGTGCAGATTGTGATAAGAGTTGTATGAGTCCCCAATAAAGCAATTGAAAATATATTAATGGAAATTGACAAGTAGGCAGATTTGACAGATCTATTAAGTGTAATGGAGAGTACTTTGGAGTTCCTAAGACTGTTTTGTTAAAAAAAAAAAAAAGATGTAAATAGATGGGGGGATTCTGTATTTTCAGTGGTAGCCCTCATGTACCTCTTTGTATTCCCATTACCCTATAATTTAGTAATTATGAAGAGTATATAATTTTAGATAAAATGGAATTTAAGGTGTAAGTGGACTATGTTGTCATTCATGTTCACCCAGTTCAAAAATGCATAGCTGGAATTCCCCCCAAACCATCGTGGGCTCACAGGGTTAACAAGAGCCAGGTTGACTAAAATCACTTCCAAACGGAGTGACTCTTATCTAGCCCTATAGCATTTCCAAGACTTCCTCTGTCGGATAGGATGAAGCTGAGCCTCCGATTGCTTAGGAATGCTGTGAAACTCATGAGGGAAAAAAGAACTCCGAGGGCTGAGCCCCGGGGGCGCAGTGGTTGTGCGCGGGACTGCGGCCCACTGGGACAGAGGTTCAATTCCAGCAGTGGGGCTGGGCCTCCTACTCCCACCACCGGAGAGCAGTGATGCCCTCCCCCCCCAAAAAAAAAAAAAAGAACTCCGAAGTCGTCCTGTTAGAGAATTCGTTGCTATCAAAATTATTGTAAGTCTTTCACTGTTAAGAAATCCTTATTGTTGGCAAAAGTAATCAAGTTTCTGTTAAAGGAGTATCATTATGTGATAGTGTCCACTAAGAAGTAAGGATAAATGTAAATTTGGCCTCATATACTTTCAAGTTAAACATCTGAATTTGATTCTCCTCACATAGATTTTATCTCCCTTACCACCTCCCAACCGCCTGCTCAATAGCAATGGTCTTAGTGGTAATTTATTCATTTTAATAGACTGGGATGCAAAAAAGAGTCAGTAATGAAGACATTTTTGTTCTGCTATTTCCATTTGCACTTGCGAGTTTAATTGATCTGAACTAGCAGTACCACCAAAAGTGGAAAAGTGCTGTGTATGCTCAACCAACCACTTCAACATATGCAGGTTAGTCAAAAGTAATTCTCATACAGTTCCCATTCATATGTGCAAGGATTTATTTTTTTAATGTCTAATTATGTTTTTGTGATCAGTGTATAGCTGAACACAAGTTCTCTCTATAATACATTTGAGTACTGATTCTCTGAGTAATACATTTGTATCCCCCACTCCCGACCCCCAAAAAGCTACTTTTTGTGCCATTGGGTAGAAGAGGTGGGACTTTTGGCATTAAGGCTAATACAAAACTTTAAAACAGAACTCAGGTGGACATCTTCCCAAATTGCTAAAGCTTTGCAACAAGTTCATAGGAGTGCTGCCCCACCCTAAACAACATTGTTTAGATGTATCAAGTGTTTTAAAGAAGGTTGGGAAGACTTCAAAGATGATGATCCAAGACTCCAAACTCTTAACAAAACAAGAAGCTGGTGGAAGAAGAATATGGTATGTCCATTGGTGCCCAATTGGAGATATCACATAGTTCAAATTTTTCAATTTTTTAAAATCGTTTTATGGGAGGCTCATATAACTCTTATCACAAAAGGAACATACATCCGTTGTATGCAAAGCACATTTGTACATTTGTTGCCATCATCCTTCTCAAAACTGTTTCTACTTAGGCCCTTGATATTAGCTCCTCCTTTTTCTACTCCCTCCCCGCGCCCCCTCTCTCATGAGCCCTTGGTAATTTATAAATTATTATTATTTTGTCATTGTACACTGATGTCTCCCTTCGTCCCCTTCCCTGTTGTCTGTACTGCAGGGAGGAGGTTATATGTAGATCCTTGTAATTGGTGCCTGCTTTCTACTCCACCTTCCCTCCACCGCCTGGTATCGCCCCTCTCACCACTGGTCCTGAAGGGATCATCTGTCTTGGATTCCCCGTGTTTCTGATTACTATTTGTACCAGTCTATATCCTCTGACCTAACCGGATTTGTTAGGTAGAATTCAGATCATGATAGTGGGAGGGAGGAAGCATTTAAGAACTAGAGGAAAGTGGCATATTTGTCTGATTGTTTTCAAAGAACACTGGACAGGCTTCTATGAAGAAGTTTTAAGAAAATTGAAAACTGCATTGTGTAACCTAGAAATTATTTTCCATCACAACAATGCACCTACTCACTTCAAAGTGTAACATGGGATGTCCTACAAGAATTTTATGTGGAAATTTCATCACATCCACCCTCCAGAATCTCTTCATTTTGAACTCAGTACTTACCATAACCTGGTGTGAGCCCCTGAAGGATGGCACTCTGGTGCTCTGCCTTGTGGTGATTGCAGGATGCCTTGGGGAGGGATGAGAGGGACAGAGCACCTTCAGCAGTGCAATCTCCTAGGTGGAGGCTGGGTTCAGAAACAAGTTTGTTAGGTTCCACATTGTAATGCATTTGTTTAATACAGTTTTCTGCCCATTTATATCCATTCCTTCTTTCTTAGCATCCTATACCCAGCCTTGTCTCTCAGACTGCTGCAACTCATCTGCACATCTCTGTTGTGCGAGTTTAAATTATTCATTTCCCTGGAAGTCAGAGAGCAGGAAGCACGTCCAAATAGACACCCCTCCCCACCCCCACCCCGGCCCCCTGCACTGCAGATGGAAAAGGAACAGTAGACATGGAGTAAAGGAGACTGGAGGTTAATCACCGAAACTCAACTCCTGTAACCCAGGAGTTTGGGCCCTCAAGGCCTCATTTTCACAGGACCTGGTTCTGGTCGCATGCTCTCCAGCTGAACGAACACCCAGAATTCTAGGAAAGCAGGTCTGGCCTAGAGCTCCAACATTTATTCAGGGCCACTGGGACTAGACACTGGAGCTTTACTTCTGAATAGCTTTTTTTCTTTCTGAACCTCATGAGGAAGCCGTCCATTGCTTCCCCTTGAGGGGCTTGCTTCCTCACCAGGCTCGTGGACCGCCCTCGCCCTCCACCCTCTGCCTCTGCGTCCCCTCACTGTAACAGCTGTTTCCTTTTCCTGCCCCCTCAGCTTTTGTCCTTTTGTTCTTTCCACAACCTCAGCCTCTACCATGTCACCATTGTTTGTTCAAAGAAAAGGAGGGGTGCAGAGATTTTAAAATCTGAGATGTCTTTTCAGGTGTAGACTTCTAAATGGCCAGTACCCTTGTCAAAAGTGGCAGAGCACTTATAAGGTCTCATGAGTTTAATGTTACAGTAACAGCATACTTAATGAGAGGCCTGCGCATCTGCAGAACCAGATGTAGTGAGCAGAGCACTTCCCTGAAAATGCCTGCACTCTATTAACCGTTTTCACACTTATTTAAACCTCCTTCCAACAGTTTTTAGCCCTATCCATGAATTAGTATTCATTGATGTGTGTATGTAAAATTGCTATTTACCCCCTAGGGTCATGATTGATTTAAACCTTGTACCTTAATTTTTTTAACAGCCTGTTGATGAGATCTCACAATCACATTACGTAATCTAATTAGCTTAATGTTTACAAAAATTCTTTGAAGATACAGTTCTCTACATAAATGCCAGTAATTATGATTGCTTTCTTCATGTGCACTTCTCAGGACGAGATGTTTCCCTGCATTTAATTTCTCTCATGATCAGTCAAGGAAACTTTTTATGCAATACCCTTGACAACTTTTCAAAATTAGAAGCATACTTTTGGTTGAAATAGAAATTGGGTTATTTTTGCTGGTTTGAATCGTGAAAATAAAATAGAAGTGTAAACTCACATTCTATCAATATTTCTTTCAATAAGTTGTACCTGGAGAATACCTTTTGAATTTTGGATACAATCCCTCAAATCTTCTATTTAGACTGTCAGATAATTTTTTAAATGTATTCCAGATCTGGGTCACTACTCTGGACTTTATTTGAACTGAATTTTGTTTGAATAGAGACTTCAAGGTGATCCCATCTCAAGTTCTAATAAATAAAACAAAAAATGTCTCAAATACCAATCTTCTTTTTTCCTGTTCGCAAATACCAATCTTTTAACTATCTCTTTGCCATATGAAACTACTTCACCAATTTATTTTGTCATGTAGTTTTCACTCTACCGCTCCACCCCACCCCCCGATATATATATATATACATATATATACACATATATATATATATATATTTGGCATCACTGCCCTCAGGTGGTGGGAGTAGGAGGCCCAGCCTTTGCTCCGTGGAGCTGGATTTGAACCTCCATCCCAGTGGGCCGCAGTCCCGCGCACAACCACTACGCCACCGGGGCTCAGCACCCCCCCCGATATATTTTTTCTGTGGGTTTTTGTATTACTTGACTGTTGTGTCAGAGTTGGATTCATAGAAACTTGATGACAAAGACATTGGGTACTTGTTACTTAAATGTGAAGTCACAAAATATTGACTCTGGGCCAAAGATATATAGCAACGTGGCAGCTCAGGTATCAAAACAAATTAATTTCACTTTTGAGGAAAGAATTCCCTCTGAGGCAATGTACTGTAGCTTCATGCGTGGAAGCATAGAGGGCCCTGAGGCGGTCCTGGTTATGAACTACGTACAGGGTGATGGGATTTAGGACAGAATGGTAGTACGAGCCAAGGCCTGGAGCATGCACCAGCAAAGGGTTTACTGTGAGCCCAGGGAGTCAGGGCGAGGGGGCAGCAAGGCGGACAAGCTCCTGGCTGCTTAAGTCTGAAGGCCCCTTCCCCACTCAGTGCTCATTCTGTCACACAAGAGAGGCGATTTGCACTTCAGCTTTTCTACTGACAAAGTAGACAGGTAGGTGATGATTTTGAGAATTTCCCCAATAGAGGAAAGAAGCAACTAAAATATATTTAATGCTAAAAAGTAAATGTAGTATTACTGCAAAACCGACAGAGACATACAGGAAAACTGCAAACCAACATCCCACTTGAACATAAATACAATGATACTTATCACAATATTTTACCAAATATATCCTAATAGTATATAAAAAGACCAAGCATCATGGTCATATAGCTCTCAACCTAGGAATGTGAGGTTGGCATAACATGAGAAAGTGGAACAGTGTTTGCTCATCATATGAATAGAAAAGGTAAGGAAACCCAGGCTGCATTCTTTTGAGTGGAAAAAGAAAAGGCATTTTGACTACAATCTTTAACACCAGTACTCATTCATGATGAAATGTAGGATCAAGAGTATCTCTTTTAAAAACCTACTGAAGCATACTACTTAACAGGTAAAAATGAAATCTGTTCTTGGTAAGCTTTTCACCTACTGAGCAGTCATCCTTCTTAATTTTCCAGCTTTTATATGCATGTGAGGCAATTAAAAATGAGTGGAAGAGTCTTCAAAGAGTCTAGTCTTCAAAGAAACATATTTGTTTTTAAAAAACACTTTCAATGATAGTTTGTAGCCGATTTTACCCATGCATTGGGCATTGATTTTGGATCCATGCAAAATGAAATACGTTTTTCATTTATCGTAATGTTGTCTGTTTGGTCCACTCTGGATGATTTTTGTGTGTGTGTGTGTGTGTGTGTTTTTGAGGGGGGGGGGCATCACTGCTCTCCGGTGGTGGGAGTAGGAGGCCCAGCCCCACTGCTGGAATTGAACCTCCGTCCCAGTGGGCCACAGTCCCGCGGCACAACCACTACGCCACCGGGGCTCAGCCCTGTTTGTGTGTTTTTTATATTAAAGTGTAATCCATACTGAAAGATGTAATTCATGATCTTCATGAGTAAAATGTATTAAATTCTGTGCTTTCAGCGAGTAAGCTGACAATGCTTTCAGCATATTTCACTTTGGTAGAGACTTCCTTCAATCCTGCTAAACTGTATTCTTTGTCTATCGTCATCCATCTTGTTGCATTATTTGATTCACATACAGATACACTTTTTTTTATTGAAAACCAGTCTGTGAATGACTGCCTCTTTTATATGTATAAGTTCTGTATTTCATGTCTCCATGTAAGATGATATAACTATATTTCAAGACACTTGGGCAGTTTCTCACAGCGTCAATCAGACACTTTAACATTGACCTGGGTGTATTCCTAGAGTAATAAAAGTTTCTACACAAAACTTGTATATGAGTGGTCATAATATTATTGTTCACATTAATCCCAAACTAGAAGCAAGCTGCCTTCGCAGTAGACAAATGACTAGACTGTTACACTATACAACAAGCAGCACAAACCACTGACACTTAACTGGCATCAATCTCAAAAATATTCTTAATGAAAGAAGCTAGAGTAAATAAAAATCATATACCCCATTTTTCTCATTTGTGTAAGTTTTAGAAGAAGCAATATTAACCTTAACAAATAGAAAAGAGATAACTGGTGATGGGGCTAATTACTGCAATGTGTCAAAGGCCTTAAAGCTATTGAGGTAGGGGGTGGTTGGTGGACATATTCTAATTGCTAGTTAGGGTTATAATACATTTTGTGTGCTCTTAGCAAAACTCTCCAGACTACACTTAACATTCATCCATTTTATTGTCTGCAAATTACTTCTCAAAGTTGATCTTAAAAGTAAAACATTAACATGTTTTTAAGTTATCCAATAAAATTTGACTTGAACTAAACTAATCTGCACATCTCCCCAACCCCCCTTTGGGTACACACAGTTTTACCTTCAGCATCCAACACAGTACTCAAAAACCAAACTCCCTGCTGTGAAGTGAATGCCGCCTGTAGCTGCAGGATGCCAGGCATGCAGTCACTCTGACTGTGAAGGAAACAAGCTGATATCACAGGGATGGAAGCCACCCTCTGAAGTTCATGTAGACAGTGCCAAGAGTAGGTGAAGCTGTGGGACATTAGACTTTATTCCTTTATATGTGTTTATTTTAGCATTTATTTTTCTATTAATCAGTGTGTGTGACGTAATCCACTCTGACTGGAAATACAGAGAAAGTCTGGATGACAGAGACTCAAAACGATGAGTCTGGAGTACTTAACATAGGAAGCACTTTCATTGAAAGAATGTAAAGAGCTGCTCTTCGTAATTTTAATAAAATCATCTATTTGAAGACCAGGCTTATGGAAATAGCACCTAATACTTGAAGTATATTTTAAGATTGGAATGGTGATATTCATATGTATTTGGTGGATAAGTATAACTGTGATCCTGTGGTAGAGGAAAATTAATATTCTTATGATTCCTCTATGCTAACTCTGAAGAAATTGCTTTAGGTTATACAAATTCATAAATGTTAGGTTCCCAGTGTTACTAAAAGGCTACATTTACAGGAGAGGATCATTTTTTAAAATTTCATATCAGAAAAATAGTTGAGCTCCTGTACTCTGTGTTTTAATCCTTTTACATTTGTGTGCAGTGCTTCACTTTTGTGGAGGTGGGGCGGCCTGGGCATCCTCAATAGGTCTATATCCTACAGAAACTGTTTAGTATAGTGAAAGATCCACCACTCTGTCCCGGAGGTATAGGCCAGGCGTCCTCACACTCAGCCCATGAACCCCATGCGGCCCGCCCAGGACATTTATCCGGCTCATGGGGTGTTTTTGCCACAGCTCCCTTCCTGCTCTGGAGCCAATTGATCCCGGGCTCTCAGTGAATTTGTTCATACTTGTTTTTTGTGTGTGTGTGTCTTTTAACTATAGTTGTTTTTTGTTTTGTTTTGTTTTATCCAGCCCTCCAATGGTCTGAGGGACAGTGAACTGGCCCACTTTTTAAGAAGTTTGAGGTCCCCTGGTATAGGCCATTTCTCCTCCACCCCCTTCTCCTGTTGTTTAGTGCTCTGGTCCCCCACCCCCTCCTGCTTTTTAGTGCTTTGGAGAACAGGTTGCCTGCAGGGAATTGGGTGCAGTTATCTGACTGTAGCCATCCATATTTCATTGTCTTTTAAGTCTCTAAGAAGGAATGGGCTAATCGTGAAGAGTTCATGCATTTGGATTTGGGGTTTTGATCTGGTTTTGGTAAAATGTATATAACATGTAGCCATTTTAATTATTTTTAAGCATATAGTTCCCTGACATAAGTGAACCATCACCCTGTTGTGAAATGGTCACCACTCTTTATTCCTCTTCCCCATTTTTTTCTCCTTCAAAGCGAAATTCGATGCCCCTTAAGCAATAAGCCTCCATCAACTCTTTTTCTGGAGTAAGGGGCCTTCCTAGAAAATGTCATGAGGTTAGCAACTTGCCTTTTTCAAGATGTTAGAGACAAAGAAACACATTAGATTGCCCTGCTGTTTATTTGGGTTCACTTTATATTTTGAAATGCTTTTGTGTTCAAAGTGGCTATAAAAGAACCACTGATTTTTTTGATAGTTTGTTACAACTCACAGCAACCCGATGTGCATCAGGACCTTGTCTGGCCGGGTGCCATCCTCACCCCTGCTCTCCTTTGGAGCCCGGATTTACAGCCTCAGTGCCAGCCCATCTCGTCGACGGTCTTTCTCTTTTTCAATGACAGTCTGTTTTACCGAGAACGAATGATGTTCTCTCCTAGCTACTGCTCCCTCTTGACAGCATGTCCAAAGTACATGAGGTAGAGTCAGGCGCCCGGGCTTATAAGGAGCATTCTAGTTGTACTTCTTCCCAGACAGATGCATCTGTTTTTTCAGTAGTCCGTGGCACTTTCAATATTCATTTATCTTCATAATTCAGAAACATCAATTCTTTTTTTTTTAAGTTTGATGCATTTGTTTATATTGTTTACACTACCGAACGCATGCCGCTTTGACAATTTCTACATTGACATTTCTGTGACACTGATTATATGTTTCAAGATGTGCTACCTTCTAGATAATCTTTTCCAAATTATTTCACTCTTCTTTTTTTAAATCACTTTATTGGTGAATCATACAACTTTTATCACAACCCATTATATCATTATATGTCAGGCATATTTGTTTTGTACATTTGTTGCCCTCATCGGTCTCAAAATATTTGCTTCCTTCTTAAGACCTTGGTATCACCTAATTTTCCCCTCCTTTTCCCCTCCCCTCTCCCCCCTCCCTCATGAACCCTTGATAATTTATAAATATAATTATTTTGTTATGTGTTACACTAATCCACATCTCCCTTCACCCACTATTCTGTTTCTGGCCTCTCTTCACCCAGTGAGAGAGAGTTATATGTAGATCCTTGTAATCCCCTTTCTACCCCACCTCCTGTCTACCCTTCCGGTATCACCACGCTCACCACTTGTCCAGAAGGGATCATCTGTCCTGGATTCCCTGTGTTTCCAGTTCCTATCTGTACCAATGTACATCCTCTGGTCTAGCTGGATTTGTAAGGTAGAATTGGGATCTTAGTTCTTCAAAAGCATCAATTCTTATGTGATCATCCTTATTGTTGAGATTTCACATGCATATAAGGCAATTGAAAATACCATGACTAAGCTTTTCACCTGGGAGCATTCTCTTTCACACTTCACCTAGGACAGCCAGCCTCATCTCCCTCCAAATGGACTCCAACCCGTCCTGCGCCCCTGGAGGCTCCTGTGTCTGCTCTGACTCCTGCAAATGCAAAGACTGCAGGTGCACATCCTGCAGGAAGAGCTGCTGCTCCTGCTGCCCTGCTGGCTGTGCCACATGTGCCCAGGGCTGCATCTGCAAAGGGGCATCAGTCAGTTGCAACTTCTGTGCCTGACCGGAGAGCCCTGACCACATGTGTCTAGAACACCATGTCCAAAGCCTCAAATGACCCTGCCTTTTGTGCTCTCTTTTTCTATGAAATAAGATGAGTGATAATAAAGTTTGATGACTTTAAAAAACAAAAAGAAAATACCATGGCTTTTGTCAGGTATGGCTCTCAGCCCCTCAAAGTGCCATCTTTGCTCTTTAAAGAGATCCTGTGCAGAAGGCAAAGCACGAGTTGATTCCTGGATTGCTACTTGTGTGTGTGTTGATTGTGGATCCAAGTAAAATAATATCTTTGACAACGTCAGTATTTATCGTGATGGTTGGTGTCTGTTGATGCAATCGTGAGGGTTTGGGTTTTCTTTACATTGAGTTATAATTCATACTGAAGATTCTAGTCTATTATCTTCATCAGGAAGCATTTCAGCAAGCAACATTGTGTCATCTGCCTATAGCAAATATTAAATGAGTCTTCCTTGAATTATTTTTTCAATATATAGATTGAATAAGTGGTGAAATAATGCATACCTTAGTTAATTTTAAATCACAAGTTATCCTCTTATTCTGTTCAAATGACTGCATCTTGGTTTATGTAGAAGTTCTACATGAGCCCAATTTAGTGCCCTGGAATTCTCTATGAATATTCATTCATAGTTTATGATTCATAGTCAAATGCCTTAGAATAAGCAATAAATTATGGTCAACATATTCCTGATACTATATACCTTTAGCAAGTCCACTGTCATAAGCAGTGTTATCCCTTGTTCCAAATATATTACAAATAATAAGTGTAGTTATTTAATTATCATTATGTATCCTTTTCATTGTTATATTAATACCCTAGTTGTGGTTTTCTTTCTCAGCTTAAAAACAATTTAAGAAAAAGAAAAGAAAGGAAAAAAAATTTAAGATATGTGAATTTCAAAAAGTTCATGGAAAAATTCTATTTTCTTTTGTCCATGAACTTCTTTTATGGCACCTTTTAAAAAAACTGCAGTTGGGTGACTGTTTACACCAGTTTTACATTCAACAATTCTTCTATATTTTGTTTCATCTCGTTCTGTACATGAACTTTTTCAAGCTCTTTCCTCTCTTACTGTTTATGATTCCCATTAGGCCTGTGGTCTTCAGGGAAACTTTACTCAGGCAGTGGCATCTGTCACCCAGGTCATAGTTTTAATTTGGTTATTAGGACTGTACATAGAAACCCCAAACTACTTGCTGTTAGGTGGCCAGAGAAAGGGCATTAATTTATCACTTCCAGGGTTTCTCTGAATCCTCTTGTCTTTCCAGTGCAAGTGCGTAGCGAACTTCCTTGAAAATGCAAGTGAGGGAGCAAATTTCTTGCCTGTGAAGACATTCCCAGGGAAACGTGGTCCAGTCGATGGGGATTTGTCTGGCTGCTGCTCTACTAGAACCATCTCGGCCAGTATTGTCCCTTCAGCCCTCCATCACCCTGCTCTTCCTTCCTCCGAGAGTGCAGGTGTTCTGAGTGAAGAGAATAAACAAGACAGGAATATAAAATACACATTATATTTAGGGAAAGATATGTGCTAAAGAAAACAAGATAGTTTAAGGAGGAAAACATTTTTGAAGGGGACTAGAGATTGACATTTGAGGTATAGCGGTCAAGGAAAGTCTCGCTGCTTTGAAATAACATTGGAATCATGCAGAAGGATGAGAGAAATCAAGGTGAGCAGAACTGGGAAATAATGTTTCAGACAGTGGAAGAACTGAAAAAAACAGAAAGTGTCCTTCTATGGGTCCAGGGAGAAGACATTAAACAAGCTATCCAACACACAGTATATTATATAGACAAACTGATTATGGGAAACATTATAAAGAGTAGATATTCCAGCATCTCTCACAATCTATTCACATAGATGCACACACTGTACATACACACACTGGAGGATGGGTTGTGTTATGTTCAATGTGTGCCTTCCTCCATCAGATTATAAACCCAAATGAGTGTGTGAAAAGGAGTGGGAAAGGAAGCTTAAATATTAAATGAGCTAAAGTCCAATGATTGGCATCTCTCAATTTCAGTTGCAAGCACTTGTAACCTCCAACAGGGTAGAAACCATGCTTTTCTTAAATTGCTTTCATCACTAAACTTCCCGTAATCTACTACACAGATCACGTGCTCAGTAATATGTTTAAAGAATGAATGTAATTAATTTTTAATACAATTCCTAACATAAACCATTGCTCAGTGCTTCTTCTGAACTAGGGTCAATTAAGGGTCAATTGAAGCCCATTTCCAAATTCGACACTACACTCAGACCTCAACTTTTAAGTTTCATTAAGATGAGGATTTTTCATCTTTTTTGTTGTCTGCATCCTTGCTTTGTTATATATGAGTTGACTTGACAAAGTTTGTGGAAAATGGAAGTCAAGGACATGGGGTTTCTCTTTGTGGCTGCCTTGTAGAGTAGAAATTCCATGAGGGAGTATTTGTTGAAAAGAAGTGAAAGTGATGATGGGCTGCTGGTGGAGGAAACCACAAGAAGGGTTTGGGATCTTATTTGGGGGGCCAGTGGGAAGTTATCAGAGGCTGTTGAAAACAATCTTCATTTTTAAAGCATGACTCCCACTGCTGGGTGACTGCTGCATTGCAGATGCAGAGCAGCCAGGGACACCGAATGTCAGCACAGCGTCGGTGGCGGCATTGCTTAGTAAGGGAGAACCGTGTTGGCATAGAGATGGTGGCGGCATTGCTCAGTAAGGGAGAACCGTGCTGGCATAGAGATGGTGGCAGCGTGTGCTCGGTAGAGGAGAACCATGGTGACATAGAGATGATGGTGGCGGCATGTGTTCCAAGGTGAAAAAAATTGGGACAGGCCCTGGAACTGGATGGGAAAGATAAGGGGCAGGAGAAATGGCAAAGAGGACTTTGTTTCCCGAGCTTAAACACTAGATGAATGGCAGGGACATTTGCTGAAACGTGACGAATGCTATCAATAGTTTTTTCTTTACTTGGCATGTGTAGAATTTCTCCCCAGTTGTGTATATACTACAAATTGCTTTTCACAACTGCCCTTTCCCTCTCATACATCTTCTCTATACATAGAAGATCGCTTTCAAACTACTTGATTAAAGTTGTCAAATCACTTAAGCCAAATCTCCACAGTTTTGTAGTAAAGATCATACCCTCCTTTTTAGATTTGTTTTTAAGTTAGTTTCTGTCTTTAAAAAGTCCACTGTCATCGTGTTAATTTGATTCACAGGGACCATGGATGCCCAAGTAGACCTGTTTTATTAGGTCTTTTATACTGTCAATCTTGACTGCAGCAGGCAGCATCCTCTTTGTCTGTGGAGCCTCTGAAAGTCTCGAACCTCTGGTCCTTCGGTCAGCAGCCCACTGAACTAACTTTGCCACAAAGGCTCTTTAATTTCCATTGAGTATGCATAAAGTAAATCTCGCCAAAATTATTGTCCACTGATGCTTCTTACACTTTGTGACTTTTCCTTCGAAGTCATAGCAGTTAGTAATGTGTGCATTACAATGGCAAATACATGCTTTTGGTAATCTCTGGGGTGTTTCTGAGGTGCCAAAGGTATGATGGAAAGATAGAACTTAGTTTGCTGACTGAGACTGCCAAATAGAAACAATAGCATTCTTTAAAAATGTAAGACTTTCTTTGGCTCCAAAGCTCCCAAACTTGAAGACATCTCATAGTTATTCTTTGGAGCTAGGCCGCTAAGACTATACCGTCTCTCACCACCTGCATGCACAAGGAACAGTCCCCGAGGTCTCCTCTTCCTCACCTCCTCCACCACCACCACCACGTCAAGTCACATCCAATTCACAGCAACCGTATAGGGCACCCTCCCCAATTTGTAAACCTGCCACATAGTAGTTCAAAGCTAGAACCTGAGTACAGACCATACCTGCATTGACAGCTCAGCAGCTGTGCTCACATGCCTCACTCTTTTCCAAGAGTTCACCCTTCTTCTAAAAATGCTAAAGATTAAATATCTCACAACTCACATTGCTTTTAATTCATTCAAAATGTTCAATGATCTATCCTGTTAGTTTCCAGTTATCACATATATCCTTGCTGTATGGATACCCACTCCTCCCATTTCCTCAGAATCTTCCCATCGCCATCCTTCCTGCCTCCTTGCTAACTCGTACTGATCCCTGAGAAGACCACACCTCCTTGCACTTCAGGGGCATCTGGTTAGTTTTGGGGGCTCTGGATTTCCACAGCTCTTGAGGGGCAATATTCTTGCTTCTCAGCCATTACATAGGCCCACCTTGCAGATTCCTGCTCCTCTGAAACTTCAATGCCTGGCTGTATCCCCTTCTCCCCCTCATTTCTGTCATTTTCCAGCCTTCTAGATCTTCACCCTCATTCTCTGAAGACTCATCTCCCAGCTCATGACCACCTTCTTCATTTCACCTCCCGACAGAGGCTCTGGGCTGATCCATCTAGATCATCCATCTTTTCTCTGCAGGTCAGTCCCTTAATATCTTTATTTCAAGTAATTTTTCTTTGGGGTCTTATAGTCTTAGACCACAAATGTCTACCTTTAGCTCACTTTCTTGATGAAGTGGTAGTGGTAGTCATGGGTGCCATTTTGCCAGTTCCAACTCACACCAACCGTTCGTTCAGCAGAATAAAGCAATGCTGCTTTATTGCTGCTCCAAATTGTTATATTTGAGCCCACTGTTGCAGCCACCCAGAAATAACTCCGCGTCTTCTTGAAAAGTATTCATTGACCCTCTCATCGTCCATCTAGCATGGCCAATCCGTCTATCAGTGAAATTGTCATATCTAGAAAAAAAGTAAAAAGATGGAAGTTTCCATTGCATATTATATGTAACACTGTTGTTTTAATATATTCTGTACACAAAACTGCCTTTTTAACAGCTTTGTTTTATTTAATTAAATGTATAGCCCAAGGAACTTTCCAAGTATCTAAGAGGACAAGTACAATATCAGCAAAAAATGGAAGAAAGGCAACAAGGGGCTGTGAAGTTTTTTAAATGTTCTCTATTTTACTTCTCTAGGTTCTGATATCCATTGCAAAGGCAACACAGAACTCACAACAAAATTCATTATTAAAGAATTTATTAAGGAAGTTAACAAGTTTTAATGCCAGTGAGAAATGCTCAGGGTTGAGCTGCTTATCAGGACATGTTACAAAGTTCGTTCAGGTTTGATAATAAATATGGAAATAGGCAAACCATTCCGCTGTAAACCTCAACATGAAAGCATTCAGCTCCAGCCCTGTGGGTTAGCAAACCCAGTTTCCTGAATCAAGTGCCCAGAGACAACCCACTCCAGTAAACCTCAACTTGAAGGCTCTTAGCTCCACTTCTGTGGGTCAACATGCCCACCTTCTTTAATTAAATGTGCAGAAGCTTCTCACGCCATCTCTCTGCACTAAAGCACTTGGCTTTACTCTGTTCCATGCTCTTGACTCCTGGTTCTGCTACCGCTCCTTTCATGTTAGAGTTGTCTTTTGGTTCAGGAGCTTGACTGCACAGAGACCTCGGGGTCAGAGGACAGACATGTTCCATGACTTGCTCTAGCTTAAAGTGACCAGATATTAAGTGGGACACCATTGACCGGGGGTGGGAGTGGGTGGGATTCTTGATTAAAAATTTGGTCTATATGGAGCAACAAAAACTTTCATAGAACACAAAAATAGTATTGGAATATATTTAATTTTAAAATGTGCAGGACATTGTTAAATTGTTAAAAAGCGGGATGTCTGGTCACTTGACGCTAGCTGATACTAAGATTCCCCACCCCCTTGTTTTATCTGCAGCTGGATGGCATTTCAGAGAATCCAGTTCACAGGTATTTATAGCTGAAGCCTATCAATATCTTTCCCCACCCTCTTCTCAGGCCCATGCAGAAAAAGGTAGTACGATGGTAGAGACTTTGACTAAAAGGGCCACGTTAAAAAAACCCTGCCCCAGCATTGGCCTATACTGATTTTATATGCTTCCAAAGTAATTATAAAGGGTACTTGACCACTTCTTTTTTTCCCAGGATATTGTCTGTGGTGTATTTGTAATTTGGAATAAGCTATGCCCATGCCCAAAGGCTGCAGAGTCACCTCCATTCCATTACTGCAGAGATCTACTAATGGAGTGTAAATTGATTTTAATAATAAAGCAAAACATTTTTAGGAAGGCAAATCTGCAACAGAAACATCATACCATGCATTCCAAGACCAAATGTAAATAATTAGGATTAACCCCACACTGCTGGCTGTCTTGATTAGCATAAGTAATTGGGAAGTGGTTGCATAAAAACAACTTCATGTAAATACTCTTAGGTCCTGAAGTTTAAACATTTCTAAAACAGTTTATAATGTCGCAAATATCGTTCACTGCCATATGTGGAAATGTTGGGTCACAGCATGTGAGAAGACAGATGGTGGTAACGCACCCTCAGCTGGACTTGCTCTGCGTTGCTTACCTGGTGAGGGTGAGGGCTTTTTGCCCTTGCCATCTGTGTTGTCCTCACCTGGTCTCACCTTCACTTCTGACATCATTTGTAAGTTGGTTGACATTTTGAGCCATACAATTCACAGACATGAATGGCTTTCTTCAGTGTGGCTTGTTTTTTATTTGTGATTTTTATACTGTCCCAATGAAGCTAGAAGGCCAAGTCCAGTTGTCATCTACTGTGAGACTGGGGTGGTTTTAGCCATGGTTATTTTGGCCACTGATGAGCTAGCCCCAAATACTTGCAATCCTGAGCCAGTTCTAAAGACAGGACACTTATACTCTGTCACAGCCACAGTAAAAGATTAAACAAGGGTTATTAACCAGAACACAGATCCAGTATTTACCTGTGATAAAAAGTAATGCCTTATTTATCCCATTACTAACCTTGACCCTTGCAAATATTGAAATAAAGATGTGTCCTTGTTTTCTAAAGAAAAAGGAATAAGGGCTACTTACAATTAAAACCAGCTCAATGTGCATGTACTTGTGAAAAATATCTGCACACAGGTAGTTTATTTTTTGAAGTTCCTTCAATACACTAATGGCATACAATTTAGTTTAACAGCTCCGTGTGTTGTAATCAAGAGTGTGAATAGGCAATCAAACCTTTCTGTGAAATTCTGCTCCCCAAAGGATTCATGGCAAGCCTGTTGCCATGGTGCTGTCTCACCTGGGACTTGAGTAGCTTCTTTCTCCATCAGATATATTGACAATGAGCTTAAAGACAGGAATGCTCATAGAAAAGTCAGAATGGAGAAATCCAGATAGATAAATGAAGCAATGTGGGTGACTCTTTTTTTTCACCTGCACTCTTGAGTTAGTTGTGATCCGCAAAGCCATTAGATGCACTGACAGTATCCCTGTCTCAGTAACGCGAAGGCCCTGAAGCCACAGAGCAGATAATCTCTTCAAAGCGACAGACAAAATTCTTAGCATGCCACGCTGCTTTGCTGTAACCATGGAAGTATTTCAGGCCATCCAGGTCTACTTGGCATTCCATCATTGGTGGATGATGTCAAAGAAAGGCTTAGGAGTCCTCGTTATTGAATTGGAGGAGCCTACCTCAGAGTAAAGCAGCAGCCTGCCAGTGAGACTGTTGATTGATTACTTAAGCTTGTATTGTTTTTTGGAAGTGTTTTGGATTTTGTTTTTTTGTTTGTTATTTTTGGTCTTCCTCTATTTCAAAATCAGTTTCTTTGCTACACTTTGGGGGTCATGGTTTGTGGTTGAAAAGACAGAGGGATATAAGGCACCAATTCTGGGGTCAGACCCAACTTTATAAACCTGCTGTTCCGTCAGCAAGGTGCATGACCAAAGGCATTCAGCCACAATGTGAATGATGCGTACTTCAGGGATTGTTCTAGAGGTTGCAGAGAGAGAGGTGCTTAGCAAAGAGGTTATGCATAGAAAGCATAATTGCAGTGTCTGGGTTATAGTGCCACACCCATTGCCATCCATTTCTGGTTATCCCAATGGGTAAGTGAAGTGCCCGTCAGGCTTCTATGGTTGTGCAGCTTTCCAGAAGCAGACGACGTCTTTAAATGTAAACCAACTGAGTGCATAACCACCATGTTACCAAGGTGCCTTGGTCCATAGTGAGCGCCTAATAAAAAGTAGCAAATAGTACTACCATTATAATTCATTCAGTGGATTTGTGCCAAATATAGATTTGTTTAAAATGGAGGGGGCAGTATGACGCTAAGTTCAAGTATTGCTAAAAATCATAGAAGCCTGTAATAAACATAAATAACAACATGAAGGTGTTGAGTCTTGGCATATCTCTCAACTATGTCTATACACTTCTCAGGTTGCTGTTTCTTGGTCTTTTTCTCACCAATGCAGTTTTTAATTTTCTGACAAGACCCTATGAGGTGCTCCGGCATCATAATGGGTTACGTGTTGGGTTGCTCTCAGTTCCTCTGAGAGAGAAATGTAAAGCTTTCTATTTCCATGAAAGTTCCCAGCCTCCCAAACTCAGGGAGCCAGCTTCACTCTCTTCTGTAGGATTACAATGCGTCGAAACCAGCCGTGGCAGTGGGCTCGGCTTGGGTTCGAACAAGCCCGTGTGATCAACCTGTGTCCTTTGAGAAAATCTATCTTCCGTACTCCTTTGGCATCTGCAAACATAGTTGCCGTAGCTTTCCAGCTGTCCGTTCGTCGTGAATTTAAGTGTCTCAGCCGATCCCCGTGGAAGGCATTGTTTTTGATTAGATTTTTTTAAAAGCCTCCTAACAAGACGACGACAACATATATTAACTTAGAAAATGTGTCTGCAGCCATCCGTGAATCGTGGCCATGTTTGAACACATTTTGACCGGAATAAACCCATATGTGTGTAAATTGAAACCCTGTCAACAATACTTCTCTTCTTCACCCTCTTATGAGGAAATGGTTAGTTTATTTATTCCACCCCCGTCCCCCCTTTTAAAAATGAGATAAATGAGGTTTAGTGGTGAGCCAGAAAAAATCCCTGCTCTTCTGTCCTCCAGTGTGTCTGTGCATGACGGCTGGGACCAGAACTGTCATCTCAGTGACCTTTGCAATGGAAAAGAGGCTGTCCTGGGCAAGGTGCTCCGCACAACCAACTAGTATGTGCTGCTGAGAAAATGCTAGCATTTCCTAAGTCATCTATCAAGGGGCTTCAAAAAGTTTGTGGAAAAATTCCATCCTCTCTTATTTAATTTTTTAAAAAATCTACCATTTTTTTACCCACCCTTTTCACAATTGTGACATTAATAACACAACACAATTAAAACCTTTGGTTTTAGTGATAGTACACCTGTTTTCAAAGATAGATGTCACAGGTGTACTTTTCAAGTGATGGCAGTCCTAGGTTTAAAGAGGACGACTGACTGGTTAGAGATTGCTATAATTTATGAGGGAAAGAGGGACTAGTACTTCACACCCACCCTCCTACCCTCCACCCCCGCCCCCCCAAAGAAACCCATTAGATAGTGGACACATGAACTGGGGCCTCCAACTGGGAAATCAGGGCTAAAAGTAAGACTTTCTGTGAGATCCCTGACCACACAGTTGCTCTTTGTAGCCATGAAGGGTGGGACCTGGGGGACCCACCTGCAGCCTGCCCCCGCACGGCCAGGGTGCCGGCCACCAGAGCACAAGCGGCAGCTGCTTCCTCCTGGGCACCACCTCCCCATAAGCCACTACCTTGCTTGGAGACCTTATGTCAGCAGTGTCCGATGATTACGGGAGAATGTACATCCTGTCCACCATCCCCACCCTGTCCAGTGGCTCTGAGACTTTCATCTCTTTACTGCCAGTAGAAGAGAAGTGAGTTGATCCCCAGAGTCCTTCATTTTGTTGAGATGGCTTGTTTATTAACAGCTGCTCGTTTTGAACTGCTGAACTTACAGATCGAAGCCCAATGTGAAAGCACTGTGGCCCCAGGGCTCCTTAAGGGTTATGATAGGGAAAAAAAAAGAAAGAGTTATGATAGAGACCTGAAATGTTTGCTTCTCTCCTTTTCCAGAAATTTGCTGACTTCTGTGCTAGGCTGTCATGTGAAGTTTTGCCTGGCCTTGAAAGGTCATTAAGCCTTCCACACTGTTGCTCCTTTGATGTTCCCCTCAGCCAGGGAGGCAGATGGCGTTTTCCTTGTACCAACAAGGAAGTAGCTGCCCAAACAGGTGTTCTCATCAGCACCATGTAGCCCTTCATGTTCACCAGCTTTGTAGTTACCTAGTTTTATTTGGCATCTTGCAATAGGAATTACTTTTGACATTTCACCTTCAGTGTTTCATTTCAATTCTTCCCTATTTTGAGGAGCAACTGCCCGTCAGACTGTGCCAGTAGCCCATCACCGACCTCTGAGCACACTACATGCTGCCACCTGGCCCTTTTCTCTCCGCTGATCACATGGTAGGCATGCAAAGGTTAAAACAATTAAGGCACAGACATCCCAGCCTTTTAAATACCAGAGAGAAGCTCAGCTTGTGTCGTGGTTATGCAGTAGCCTATAATCCTCAAAGTCAACAGTTCAAAACTGCCAACTGCTACTCCCCGGGAGAAAGATGGGGCCTTCCACTCTTTAAAAAATCCCAGTCTTAGGGCTGAGCCCCGGTGGTGTAGTGGTTGTGCGCGGGACTGCGGCCCACTGGGGCGGAGGTTCAATTCCAGCAGTGGGGCTGGGCCTCCTACTCCCACCACTGGAGAGCAGTGATGCCCCCCAAAAAAACAAAAAACAAACAAACAAAAAAATTCCAGTCTTGGAAACTCACAGCACAGCTCTGCCCTGTCCTATCAGGGCGCCATGAGTCAGCGTCCACTCACTGGCGGCGAGTGCTGTTCCTGTAAGTAAACCATAATAGTAATGGCTGGAGGAGACACCAGTGCGTGTGAACATCTTGATCTGTCTTGTTGCAGACCTTGGTTTAACTACAAGTGTAGAATGCAGCTTAAATACAAGTACAGAATGTTGATGTTTTTAAATTAAAACTATTTCTTATTAGCTATCATTTTAACATTGTATGCTAATAAAAATTAACAGTACAATGACTCCTTTCAAACTACTAATAATTTAGTTTATCAAATATAAAATTAATTATTTGATAACATAGTATCTAATTGACTCCTAACATAGCCTAAAATTGAATATTGGGTGTTCCGCCATCTTTTCTTTTTAGAGATGTGTCTTCATATCAGAATTTATAAGACAATTATGTAGATTTGATTTTATAGTTACACTGTGCTTAAATTCTTTCCTTAGTTTGTCAGCAGTTTATGGAAGAAATTTAATTAAAACTATAGCGCAAGCTGAGAAGCCTCTTTCTTAAGATACCAATTTTTTATTGAAGAGTTTTGTAGAGCTTCAGGGGAAATATGTACAGTGAAATCAATTAAATTAATCAGTCCAATGTATAACATATATTTGCAAATATAAATGTTTATTACTGTTATATTTTATGCCTTTTATTAAAACTAGTTCTTGAGTCATTTTCTTTGCTGTCACAATGGTAGGTTTTACTCAGTTCAGTAACTTAAGATGTCACCACCATCACCACGCTGACCTCCTGGACCACTCTGTGGTTCTCAACCATCTGAATGCTGTAGCTCTTTCATACAGGTCATGTTGTGGTGAACCCCCCGCCCCCCAAACCATACAATTATTTTCGTTGCTACTTCATAGCTGTCATTTTGCTACTGTTATGAATCAGATGACTCCTGTGAAAGAGTCATTCAAAGGGATCACGGGCCATAGGCTGAGCACTGCGGCCCTAGACCATGCCATGAAGTATCCTCACCTCAAGTGCGTGAACCTAAGCAAGTCATTTCTTTTGCTTCTCCAACTCTAGGATCCTTCAAGTGAAAAATGATCAGGGCTGTTGTAAGGATTTGCGAACTTTTGTAGAGTATCCGACTCACATTAACTTTATTATTAGGTAGTCCAAGTATTATTAGGGTTATAATTTACAAAATAATAAAGTAAGACATTTAGTATCAAATTATATCTGTTCTAACCTAAAGAGATTGCCTTCTCTTTAAAATATACATACATTGTTTGCAAGGAAGGATCTAGATATGGTAATTAAAAATTCTTTTAGGCAGTGAAATTAAGGTACCTTTTTTTTTTTTTTAGACGTGTCATCAGTCAATCAGTCAGTCTTGAACCTGGTCTATATCTCTCAGTAGCAAAGTTCAAAGTCTTTGTTATTTGGAGGTTTTCTATAGGTACCAATAATATATCTAATTTTTTAACCTTATTCTTAAGAAATTACAGATAATTTATGAAAGTTTATAACAGAGTAATAATGTTAGTGAGACCATGGGGATACCATGAAAAGTGTTAAAAATGGGGAACATTTTGAGGTATTATCCAAATAGCAATCTTTTGCTCATCATTTAATTGGCTAAGTGATGAAGCTCACTGTCACAGTGTCTGGGGCACAGCAAACGAACGGGCATGCTCATTCTAGTAACGCCCTATTGCCCCTCACCCGCCCGCTCGCTCACCAGAAAATGTCTGCTATGAAGAAGAACAGCTTTAAAAGTAAACTTAGACATTTTAACAAGTGTAATAATGAGAAAAAATTATGTGCACTAGAGGTGTTTGTTTTTGCTCTCACTGCAATTCATTAACTTACTAATCAAAACTTAATCATTTAAAAATTTAGCCTCTTATTTCCTCATTCTAGTTATTAGGTCTACTGAATAAAAGAAGATTAAATTTAGTATTTTTTTGGTTTATATTTTTCACATACGTGTATGTGTGTATTGCTTCTGTTTTCAATAAATAGTACATGCAGAGCAAGTGGAAAATTGGTCATTTATTCTCAGTTCTCCATTTTACATATAAGAATTTATGTGTGCTGTTATCATTTACTATGCAGTCAATTAAACCCCAAATAAGCATCTAACATTAGGTGATAAGCATCATTTGTCTCTGAAATATTTCTAGCTTAGAAAACTAGATAAATTGTTAATGTTCAATCATTATTAAAGTTTCTTAATTTTCTAGTAGCATCTAGAAAATAAGAAACCATTATGTTTTAAAGAAAATATCATGCTTTTGAGTTTAATTCTGGAAAATGACAGCTGCAAGCAGTAGTCATCATTGATAGTTGCAGTTGACGCTAGCTTTCAGCCTCCACCTCATCTTCCCATAGGGACAAGTCCCCTGTTGCTGTGCAGCCTATTCCAGCTCACGGGGACCCTGTTTGTCACCCTGTGGGATTGTCTTACCATGCGGCTGAGCTGTCCACTGGATGGAAGAAAGGTGTCTGTGGGTTCCCACCACCACCTTTTGAGTTATTAGCCGATTGCAAACAGTTGGTACAGCCAAAGACATGAATTTTCCCCAAAAGACGTCAAGCATTGTTTTATGTTTTTCCCTTAATATTTATTTATATGAATGCAAAGACTTGCACAATTACAAAGAACTTTCAAGCATAAATTAATGAAACCTCAATTATTTTTTTGAAACCTCAATCAATAGAACCTGAAACCCATTGAGTCAGTTTCAACTCATAGAGATTCCATGTCGGGTTTCCAAGGGTGTACATCTTTTGAAAGCAGGCAGCCTCACTTTATACTCCCTTGAGACTGGCTGGTAGCTTTGAAAAGTTGATGTCACAGTTAACAGCCCAACATTTAACTTAAATCAATAGGATACTTAACTTGAATATTGATATCAGGGTAGCTAAAATAAATGGAAAGACGGAAAGATCATGATTTTTTTTCCCCCACAGACCTTTTGAAGCCCCATTATATTTCTACAAATACATACAACTGATATGCATAGTTGTACTTGTTAGGGGAGAAAGTACAATGAGATCTTGCTAGCTCAATAAAGATTTGAATAAACTGGTAGACATATTTTCAAAAAAGGCATTCCACATTCAATAAATCCTTTTTTCCCAGGTAGACAGAGTCTAATGCTTTAGAGACCAGGGAATTAGGCAGGTGCACACAGGTAAATACAATGGGAGAGAGGAGGCAAGCAGTGACTTAGGAACTGCAGTAAACTGGATTACAACTGTCGAAGCGCTAGACCAGCGGTTCTCAACCTGTGGGGGTCAAATGACCCTTTCACAGGGGCCACCCAATTCATGACAGTAGCAAAATTGACAGTTATGAAGTAGCAGCGAAAATAATTTTATGGTTGAGGGTGGGGGTGGTTTCACCACAACATGAGGAACTGAATTAAAGTGTCGCTGTATTAGGAAGGGTGAAAACCACTGTGCTAGACACCAAAAGCTCTCCTTGTAATGCTTCAATGCAAATATCCCTATAATTGGAGCTCTTGTAAAGGAGCTTCAACGGCAAAGTTCCCTGCTCCTCTGTTAGTTTTCCCTACTGTGGTGGCATGGATATCGCTCTGGTGCTGACGTCTCTGCACCTAGTGTTGCACCTAGCAACAAGATCACCGTGTGCACTGGCTTCCGTGGCACTCTCCGAATAGCAGCAGACGAGAAAGAAGAAAGAGACGGCCTATTACTCATCGCTCAGCCACTCAACACCTTCGGAATAGCAACATAACAGTGTTAGGTACCATGCAGGAACTTGAACTCCGCGAGCTGGAGGACAGCATATGGTGACTGGAGAAGAGCTACTCCTTGAACGTAGTCGGCCTTAATGATGTGAACCTGCAATTGCTGATGGGGTTATGGCTCAAAATGAGAAGCAAGAATTGCAGGCATCAACGTGTCAATGTAGTATCCTGTCCCAGCCCGAGTGAGCTCAGATGGATTGATCGTTGGAATGAGATCATCACATTACATGGTTAGCTATGCCAGGATTCTCAAAGAGTAATGACATCACAAGAGCAGTGATGTCACATTCATCATCAAAAAGAACATTTCAAGATCTATTTTGCAGTATAGTGATGTCTGTAGTAGGGTAATATCAACAAGGAAGATCAGTTAGTACAATTAATGTTCAAATTTATATACCAACAACATAAGCCAGTGATGAAGAAATTGAAGAATTCTATCAACTTCCAACTGAAAAGGATTGAGCATCCATTCAAGATATATTGATAATTATTGGTGATTGGAATGTGATAGCTAAATACAAAGAGGAAGAATCAGTTGTTGGAAAATGAAGCTGGAGGTTGCATCATCGACTTTTGCAAACCCATTGACTTTTTAAATGCAAATAACTTTCTTCAGTAACAATTGTGTATACACATAGATACTGTTAGATGAAATACATGGGGATCAAACTTGTCACCTCTATGAGAAGATACAATCAAAAACTCCAATTTGGAAGAGATCCCAATTGTTTTTATGTAAGTTTAGTTTAAGCTGAGAATTTTTAAATCAAATCTAAGAGAGCCTAAATATGACCTTAAAAGTACATCCCACTTAAATTTAGAGTCCCTCTCAAGAATAAATTTGAAAAATTAAACACTAATAACTAAAGATAAGAAAAGTTATGGAATAGCATCTAAAACATGATATCTCGGGCTGAGCCCCGGTGGCGTAGTGGTTGTGCGCGGGACTGCGGCCCACTGGGACGGAGGTTCAATTCCAGCAGTGGGGCTGGGCCTCCTCCTCCCACCGCCGGAGAGCAGTGATGCCCCCCCCCCCCAAAAAAAAAAGAACATGATATCTGAAGAAAAAGAACAGGTTATTTAAAAAAAAAAAAGTAAAGAAGGAAAAGGCCAAGAGCAGACCCACTTGTGGGCAATTGGACACCCCCTTACAGGGGAGTCACGGGGAGGAGATGGGCCAAAGTGCAGTGAGGTGGCGATGAAGCATACCACGTTCCTCTAGTTCCTGAAGGCTTCCTGCCCCCAACTGTCATGAGCCCAACGCTACCTTGCAAGTCCAGCTGGACTGGAGAAGGTACACTGGCAGAGATGAGAACTGGCAACCCAGGGTGGGTTAACCCCTCGGGGCCAGTGGTGAGAGTGGAGTTTCCCGATAGGTAGAGGGAAGGTGGGGTGGAGAGAGGGAGCCAACTGTGGGGATCTACAGATGGCCTCCTATCTGGAGGGCAGACATAGGGAGGAGTGGGCAGGGGGAGATTCGGACAGTGTAAGATATGACAAAACAATAATTTATAAAGTAATGAGGACTGGGCGGGAGGGAGGAAAAAGGATGGAGGGGGGAGGAAGAGAAGCTCATATCCAGGACCCGAGTGGGAAAGCTTGTAGTTGGAGAATGTTAACAAAAGCAGGCATGTGAAGGTGCTTGGTACAGTGTATGTAACTGTGTATTGTGAAAAGCGATGTATGAGCCCCCAATAAAGTGATTTAATAAATTAAGAAAAAGAATACAATGACTTGAAAAATAAACATATGTTCTAAAAAAAGAGGCCAAAGTGAATGTCAGAAAATATTCTGAAACTTGTTCCTGAGTATAGAGTAGCTAAAGCAAATGGAGGAAATGATGAAGTAAAAGAATTAAGCAGAAAGATTCAAAGATAGTTCTCGAAGACAGAATATAGCATGATCAAATGTGCAAAGACTTGGAATTAGAAAATCATATGGGAGGACTATGTATCTCAGGTTGAAAACTGAAGAAAATCAACTCACAACTGATGGATTCTATATACAAGTATGGAATATTGCAGGAAGAAGCAAATGTATTGGAAGGAATACACAGTCATTGTACTAAAAGAGTGAGTCACATTGAACCATTTTAAAAGGTAGCATGTGCTCAAAAAACAATGATACTGAAGAAATAAGTTCAGGTTGCATTGAAGACTTTAAAAACATGCTTCCAAGGGGCTGAGCCCCAGTGGCACAAGTGGTTGAGTGCGGAACTGCAGCCCACTGGCTTGGCAGTTCAAATCCAGCAGCAGCTCCCAGGAGCGGCACTGGGTAGCGCCCATGACCACCAGAGGCAGTGATGCGCCCCCCCCCCCCAAAATAAAAAAATAAAAAAACATGCTTCCATGAATTGATGGGAGAGTGACTGAAGTGCTTCAACAAAATGATCTAGCATTGGAAGTACTTAATCTATGCCCAGAATTTGAGGGATATCTGACTACCTGTCCAACCAATTAGAAGAGACCATGTTTATATTCATTCTAAAGAATGATGACCAACAGTATGGAAATGATTGAATAATGCCACTAATATTACATCAGTACATTGAAAGGAAGCTGCCAGAAATTTAAGACAGATGCAGAAGAAACTGTGGAATTAGGAACATCAATCATTGCTGAAAGTCAAGAGAACATGAAGGAATTACTTATCTTTCAGAGTGGATTAAAATTCATGTAAAGAAAGCAAAAGTGCGGAGGAAGAGGAAATATGGGGAGCTGGTACTGGGGGCCTAAGTAGAGGAAGGATGTTTCGAGAGTAATGATGACAGCAAGTGTGCAAATGTGGTCTGCATACAATTGACATATATATTAATCATGATGGGAGTCGTATGAGCGCCCGATAAAATGATTTATTAAAAAATGGGAGTGGGGGGGAAGAAGCTTATACTAAGAGCTCAAGTAGAAAATAATTGGAAACGAAGATGGCAACATGTGTACAAATAAGCTTGATAGAAATGATAAATGTTATTAGAGCTGTAAGAGCCCCCAAATAAAATAATTGGTGGAAATAAAATAACATGGAAAAATAGACACAATGCTCATAAGAAATTATTGTAAGTTAGTACTTCAGAATGATCATTATAGTAACAAGTAAAGAAGATAAGTTATATTTAATAAAACAATATATACCAATTCTGAAACATAGTATACCATACAATAATCTTTGTGCACCTTGCATTAATTGTTATTCTTTTGTTTCCAACTCAGCTAGAAATATTAGAATTTTATTACTTGAAAAAAAATATTCACGGACTGAGCCCCGGTGGCGTAGTGGTTGTGCGCGGGACTCTGCGGCCCACTGGGACGGGGGTTCAATTCCAGCAGTGGGGCTGGGCCTCCTACTCCCACCACCGGAGAGCAGTGATGCCCCCCCCCCAAAAAAAATATTCACAACTGGTTCAATAAGCAACATCATGATAATTGGTGAAAAGATAAAATTATCAAAGAATTTATTTTATATAAATCCACAGGCAACACCCATGGCAGCACCCTGCAAGAAAGCAAATGACTAGTTGTTGTTTTTTTTTTTAATGACTAGTTTTTGTGTGGTTCGTTAAACATTTGAATCTATTGTCTCCATGTATCTTTGATTTTTATCCCTCTGTACTACAGTCTGGGAGAGACCAAGAGGTACTCCTTAGATGGCTGCTCACAGCTTTAAAGATCACAACTACTACCCTTCCACTCACCAAAGTAGAATTGTCAAAATTTAAACTTTAGAATATACATTTTGCACATTGCTTAGATATCAAAACCAGATTGTGGTCTGTTCCTCTGTGATTTCGCACTAGCAGAAAATTATGGAGAGCTTAATGTTCATTTCCTAGTATATTAATTCAGGCAAGAGGAAAAATTCACTTATAATTGTACTTGCCTGTCTCCTTTAAATTGAGACGTTCTAAATGTAATCTAGGTTAGCCACATGATACAACATCTGTTGTAAACCAGTGTCCTAATGAGACTCATAGTGATATAAGGTCTGTTTAAAGGTTACCCCTATGAGGTATCTTGTACCTAGAAAATATTGAGTCTAGCGTAAAGTGATCAGATTTTAGGTGGCACACCACTGACCTGGGGGGAGGGGGAGGTTCTTGATGAAAAATTTGGTCTTTCCTGAATAAAGAAAGAAAATTTTGGTCTTTATGGAGCAATAAAAATGTTCATAGAACAAAAAAAATAGTATTGTAATATATTTATTTAATTTTAAAGTGCTGTGGGACAAATTATTAAAAAGTGGGACGTCTGGTCACCTTAAAGCTATTAAATTTTCGTCTCCCATTTTGTAAAATGATACATTCAATGCAGAAAGCCATATTGTACCCTTTAGTACAACCTTCACTAACAACACTATATGGGCTTTATTTTTGCAGTGTTGCTCAAGTTGTGTTCTACTGTGCCATATTATTTGAATTATTAATAGGTATTTCTTGAAAAATAATGTGTTTAATTTCAGAATCAAATAAGTGTTGATTTTTTACAAGTAAACCTCAGAGCTCTCGATTTTCCAATTATGCTAGTGTTGCTCTATATATGTCTTAACAGTGTACAATCTGGTGTGTAGTATTTCATATACCTAGTTGACCAATAACCTTTTTTATATGCGCGTACACCTTGATAGCACAAGGAAAACTGATGTTAAGGCAGTGTGAGTTGTCAAATATCTTTTTATTGTGAACTTCCTTAATAAAGGGAGTTAGCCAACTTCAAAATGGATAGCAGCATTTCTTTAACTGTGTTTTGATTTAGGGACAAGTAGACATAATAGGCTATTAACAGCAAGGCTGCCAGTTCATACCTACCAGCTACTCTGTGACAGAAAGGTAAGGCTTGTGTGCTACCTATGATGTGTGTGTGTGTGTGTGTGTGACTGAAACCATATGGAGCAGTTCTCTATTTTACAGCCTAGATTCAACCATAATGATATGGTTGAATCAATTTGATGACAGTGTGCTTTTTAAAAGACACAATACACAAAAAAGATAAAAGTAATTATAAATTATTAAGTAAATTTTAAATGGTCAAGATATTTAATCACCCTGTAGTCTTGCCTGGTTCTCATTTTTACAATGACTTCTTAGACCTGGCTCAGGAATCTGAAAGATATAATTGAACCCATAATTTAGCCATCTTTTAAAGGTATGAATGAGGACAAGAAAATGTACATCCTAGGAATGAAACCTGTTCGTCTAATCCCTTGTACCGTCCAAATTTTATGTATTGTTCAGCTGTAGCTGGGCTTTTTGTGGTTTAAAATACTCTTCTGTGTGTTCTGTGTGTGTGTGTGTGTGTGTGTGTGTGTGTGTGTGTGTGTGTGTACTAGCACAGTAAAGAAAGTGACTTCTGGAGGATTTTAAAGACATCAATGGTTGAAATAATGATGCTTTCTTTTGTAACTATTAAGTCAATCAAGTAATGGCTGTACACACCCTGCGTTGGAATTTAACTACTATTCATTACTTTCCTGCTGAGATTTATAGAAATCAAATAGTATGTTGAACTCCACAGTGACGTACACATACAACTGATAAGGGGTAGTTTTAGTATACAGCTGAATAATTTTTTAAATGCTATAAGGAAAAAATTTAAAGGCATAAAAATCATTTCCATGATTTTAGTACCTTGGAAAAATTACACTTTAAGGAGTCAATTTCAATTGGAAAAAATTAATGCTGAGTAAAAAATACTATGAATTAAAGGGCTCAAAAAGAATAAAAGAAAGCTCGAGGAGTCTGATGCTGTGTATATTCAGATGATGATAATTTAGGCACATTTGTCAACTGACAGGGACCAGAAACCAATTTGGAGGAGAGAAACGGGTTTCTGGAGGGTACAGGAGGGTTTGATGGGCTAGCCTAGATAAGAAGGGAGTGTTTCTTCCATTAATCCTGGGAGGGACCTGGGAATTGGACCTGGGAGGGAGAGGAAATTGATACTGTCAAACTGATGGCCTGATCTGAGTTCCTGCTTCTATTTATTATCATCATTGTACTTGTAATGCTCACTGCAGCTCTTGCAGAATGCTTAGGGACTCTGAACAACTTGAGGTAAATAGATACTAATGATGAAAATGGGCAGTGGATGTTGTTGCTGGATGGTAAGGATAAAATCATGTTTGCCCATTTTGCAAGAGGAGTGTTCTTTACTGATTAGGGGAAAAAACAAACATAACTTATCTGCCAGAGCAGCTCCTCCTGCCACCATGAACATACAGAAGGATACTACTGTACACAGCACAGGGCTAATAGATATGGACGTAAGGAACCTTCATGTAACCCACCTTAGCTGTGAAATGTGCAAGAATTAGTAGTCTTTCCCAGAGTAGGCTATGTGAAAAAAAAAATCAGTGTAGCTAGTAACGAACACATTTCAATGAAAGTCCACAGTTAAGGGAGCTTTCTGAGAAAAAAAAAATCAGGGTTTATAAAGAAAGTTTATACATTAAAAGAGACTTCATTAGGACAGTTTGAGCAGGTCTGGAGATAGGTCATCACTTTCAACAGTGACAATGAGAGTGGGAGAAATCAGGAGGTCAAGGAGGTGGTGCAGCGCATCTCAAGTTTGGCTGATAACTGCATGGTCAGTAGTTCTAAACTTGTCTGCTCCAGGGCAGAAAAAAAGACCTTACAGATTTATAGCCTCAGAAACCTACACGGGCAATTCTACTCTGTCCTGCAGGGTTGCCGTAATTCAGAATTGACCAGATGCCAGTGAGTTTAGCTTTTTGTTGTTGTTGTTGTTTGTTTTCTATACCAATACCACAGGGCAGAGAGCTACCTGGAGCTTGCAGAAGAAGTTGACAGTAGCCTTGTGATGACTAGATGTGCCATTTTCTTTGTGTTTCCATTGGAAAGAGTCGCCAAATTACTTATCAACCTATAAAGTCTCATTTTGACTAAGAAACCTTTTTATGCTGGATAAAAAACTGTCATTTTTAAACCAAAGTTAAGCAACATAGAAAATAAGGAATTCACAGAAATCAAAACTGAAATAGAAGTGGAATCATGAGGTATGTTATCAATAAACCTGATTTTCCCTTGAAAGTATCCGACAAATATGGGTGATCTGATTTCAGAGACTTCCTAAGGGGTTGACCCCAGGTGTCTCTGCTGAGCGCTCTCTTGCTAGAAGCTTCACTATGAAGTCACAACCTTAGGATGAGTGTGGATGAAAGACCAGCTCCATAGAAAAGGATAAGCAGAAGTCTGTTCTTAGCTTGACCAGATTTTTTTTCAGCAGGGGGTTGAGGGGGACACACATGACACAACCTCATGAGAATTAACAATACCTTTGAGATTCAGAAACTTAGTCAAGAAACATGAAAATATGTTGACCATCAGCAAATTACAAAACACCATTCTATGCTTATCAGATTACTAAACTCACCCACCCCCCACTGCTCCCCTCAAAAAAATGAAGCCCTGAAGTGTAACTCAGTGAGTGTGTGGAGAAATTGATCTTTGGAATATAAATGGGTACATCTACTTTAGAAAGCAGATTAGTAGCCATTATCAAGAAAAGATGGAAGTACACGTAGCCTTCACTCCAGCATATGGAAATTCCACCTTCAGGACTCTACTCCCCGGAGCTGTAGTCACAGCCAACCACGAGATCCATTTGAAATCACCAGCTCCTCCAAGGGGGAGAGAGAAGCCTTTCTACTCTCCAAGAGAGCTACAACTTCAGAAACCCACATGGGCATATCGACCCTGTCGTGTATGACCCCTATGAGTCAATATTGACTTGATTGCAGTGAATTTTAATTCTGAGAAGTTCCTACTCGTGCCATCCTTCTCCAGAAGATGTTTTATACAAAGGTGTTTATTTTACAGTTGTATGAAATTGGAAACAACTGAAGGACCCATCATGAGAA